>JABUQX010107039.1:0-35085 GCA_015478945.1 Trachelipus rathkii | reverse complement strand
ACCGCCCCCTTTATACCTTAGTGAGAACTCATCGCAGTCAGAAAATCCACCCTAAAGCTTCATGGGACTGGGATGGACCACAGACCCTCATTATGGCATCTCTTCAATGTAGGGTTCATCTCTTGACCCAGGTGGGTCATAACCATATCTCCTCTCAAAACCCTGCCATTCACTCCTACTATGCACCTTTCTTCTTGCCTCTTCCAAACTCACATTTCTCTCCAGGCATTCCTTTACCAACTCAATCCACTTTTCTTCAGTTTCCCAGACGGTTGATTCCCAGCACACTCACCACTATACATCCACTTTACCAACTGACTATCATCCATCCTTTCCACACGACCAAACCATCTTAATGTACTTTTATTTATTCTCTCATTTACCCCTTTCTTCAGACCACACAATTCTCTAATATGTTCATTCCTCATTTTATCAATTCTTCTCACACCTAACACATTCCTAAGATTGTCCATTTGAACACACTGTACTTTAGATCTATTCCTCATATTACACACCATAGTCACACTACTATACATTAACACAGGTAACAACATACCCTCATGTTAAACCCTAGCGTAGTCAAGACTTAGTCCCTTTACATTAGGGCTGCAGAGTCTTAAAATAAATTTTTCGACTCAGAATCCTTAAATTCAAATTTGGATTTTCAACTCTGACTCTGTCTCCACTTAAACAAAAATTTTTGACTCCGACTTCACTCAAACAAAAATTTTCGACTCCAACTCCAGCAGTCAAATTCAAAATTTTGACTGACTTAGCTTAGTGCTTACAGAGATACAGTAAAACATTTTTTATGTTTGAACTATTTTTTTTGCGCTTGCTTTTGAAAATAAAAAAAAATACCACTTTTCCAATGAATCTAATCTCCAAATGCTATACTGTAAAGACATAAGAAGCAGGTGCAACACATGACAAACAAACATATTTCAGTTTCAGAAACAAATGTATAACATAATTATAGTGCAAATTCTTTTTATTTTATTATAAAACAACCATGCGTTTTTTTTTTTGTTTTTTTTACCAATGTTAAAGCGAATAGTGAAGTCATCATAAATTGATAATAATAATAAAAGTTCTGTAAATTTTCGTCTCCAACTCCACTTACACATGAAATTTCAACTCCGGCTCCACTTGCACAGAATTTCTGACTCCAACTCCTGAAAAATTGCACAAATCCATGACTCAGACTCAGCAGCCCTGCTTTACATCCACCAAGGATTTAATTGCACCAGCCACCTTCCTGCCATTCACAACTTTCCTACCACACTGCATCATTTATTCCCTTTTCATCCAACATATATCCTAAATATTTAAACTCAGACACTTGTTCAAGCTGCTCACCATCTAACATAACTTCACACTGAGGACTTTCCTCACTCACAACCATAACATTACGCTTATCTATGTTTACTTTTAAACCCCACCTTTTATACACCCTGCAAAATCTCTCTACCAATCCTCTCTCTTCAGATTCACCACACAAAACCAAATCATCTGCATATAGTAGGCAGGGCACCCTCCACCCTCTTTTATTCTCCATCATTCTAACTCCATCCCATGCCACCCTCACCTCTAATTCTTTCTTAACCCCATCCATATACAAATTGAATTACCAATGAGACATAACACATCCCTGCCTCACTCCGATATTAATATTAAACCAATCACTTTCGACTACATTTATTCTTACACATGCTTTGCTATCGTCAAATATACATCTCCAACAGAACAAACTTTGGGCCTCCAAACCAGAGTAATTCTGTCCTGTCGACTCTGGGCATCATCCCTCCCTTAAGTAATATAAATATAGATTTCATGCTTCCTCCCCCTTCTGTCAAAGATGTTCCTTTGTGACAAATGATAACACTAGACACATCTTACTAAATTGCTCAAACCTAGCAGATATCAGACGTGACTTTGTAACTTTGATGCACTTGTTCTGATGGATCTATGTGTTTGGCCTTGCTGTGGTGGCACAATATCTTAGGATAGTCCACTTCTCGTAGGAGGGAAACTGTGGGTTATCATAGAAGAAGATGCCCATTAATGGTATATATATATATATATATATATACATGGTAGATATATATATATAATATTATATAATATATTAAATATATATATATATATTATATTATATATTATATATATATATAATAATATATATATAGTATAATATTTAGCTCTTTATATAGTATATCACCACAAGGAACATTAACCTTTTTAGTCTCTTTACTCACATACTGCTTATGTTGACAAGAGATCATCTGACTCTGTTTTCTGCATATGCAGAATGTGAATAGATAAGAATAATATACTCCTATCCATTCACGGTTCAATTCTGTGACCCCCAAACTTAATTGCTTTGCTCATTCCATCACAACTTTTCTAGTTTAAAGTAAAAATTAAAACTTTTATTTTACTTCTTTGATTTACACTTCTCTTACTTTGATTTACACTTCAACAAGATATTGGACTTTGAATTGGACAATGACCTGTTTTTCTTCTCCATTTGGTGTCATTTTGGCCTTTGACTTTTTCCACTCAAAGTTGGCAAAGGTGAAATAAAAATGATGAAGAAAAATTACACATATTGGAGATATTCAATAACTGTATACAGAAATATTTGGTTGATGACCAATTCAATTAGGCAATTTTTAAGTATTTGAATTAGTAATTAGATTGTTTTTCCAAGAAAAACTTCTGCGAAAAAGAATCATAAATTACTAATTCAATGTTGTTAAAAATTGCTTTGAATTTCTACAAATAACATATAAGATTATTCAAGAAAATCATATTTTTCAATCGATTTCCACAATTACTAAAGGGAATTGGTTAGGGATGTACCGGAACCAGAATTTTTGGTTCCGGCTGGACCGGAACTTTCCCGAACCTTGGAAAAGTTCCGGCTGGAACCGCAAACTTTTTCAACTTCCGCTACACCTTACATATTCTACTTAAAACTTGTCTGATTAACAAGTGGAGTCTCTAGAAGTATCTGGCATCTTGTCATATCCATGCTGTGAGCTCTTAGTTCTGCAAGCCAAAATTTGGATAGCAGATCAATAAAAGTTTATTAAAGCTAAAAATAGGAATATTACTTATATAAAGTTTTCTACTGCGGTCTTCCAAAAGTTTAAAAACGTTTTAGAAGCCGGGATAACGTGTTTGAGGATAGAGATTCACGTTTACTTCACAACATAAGAGTAACTTATGTTCTTAATCAAGCATTCATATCAAATTATATTAGTATAATTTTTAAATAATAAAATTAGTAAACTGCTTTTAAAATTTTTAAATTGTCTTTCAAATAATATCTCTTTAGTATATTTTTTTAGTAGTTTTCTACTTTAAAGTTAATTTCTTGTTAATAATAATAATAATAAAATAATAATAATAATAATATATAATAATAATAAATTAAAAATAAAACTCAATATCAGCATTTATTTTAATGTATGATTTTGATGCTTTTTCCAGCCTCCTGAAATATTTCTTTCAACAGAAAAAATTTTCCAATGCATTACTTGAATAAAATAAAAAACAGATTGATTTAAGGTATAGCTACCAAGCTTTTTCATCCGTTCACTTCGAACATTTTCAAGAATTAAATGTGTATTTTACTATTTAACAATTTTGATAAAATAAATGTCGTGTAAACTAAAAACAAAAATAAATAAAATTAATAAATTTAAAAGTTAGAGAAGTTAACTTACATTGACTTTTTGCAATTTAGAGATATTCAAAAGAATTGGACATTGCGTTATATTTTATGTTTTCATTGTTTTATGTTTCCTTAGAGCAACGATTCCCCTAGAGGCAATTCATAAAAATCATTTTTCTCTGTTATGATGGAGAAGCCCTCTTTTTTGCTGCTGTTATCGGGATTTTTTGGTGTTCATTTAAATGTCTGAAATATTTTGCGGTCGGTTTCTACTTATGTAGCCACCATTTTCATGTTGAAGGTATTCGTTGTGTATCCGATATAAGAGGCCTTACATCCACTTTCAGAACATTGAAATCGGTATACAACGTTACTACTCCCACCATCCGAAAGCGCTTTACGAGTTAGAGCAAGCACGAGCTCAGTTTCCAATGCTTATAGACGATCTTAATATAAGCTTTCGTCTTTGCTTTATATGCTCTTTTAAAATTAATTTTAATTTTGTTCTTTTTACACTTTTTCTGACTGATATTTTCAGTTTAATAATATATAACATGAGCTTATCGTTTTCGTTTTTATTCTTGGTATTGGTAAATAATTATTTAAAGTGTTCTTTATATTTTCGCGATAATGCACTCGAAAGTTAGTGTTTATTAGATTCCTCGTTATTCGTTTAATTTCTATATCAAAAAGGGTCAAAGACCATATCTTAAATGCTCGGTGAACTAAAGTCTTTATGGTAGCAATTTGTAGTTTAGAGTGAGTGAAAGAGTCGAAATTCAAGTATGTTCCTTTATCTTTAGATTTAACGTAGACACTTCTATTAATATTTTCATCCTCTTTAATTTTAATATTAACAATCCAATATTTTTTTAACTAGAAAACAAAATTTTTAATGAAAGCGCCCCATTCGATCCTTTCTTTTACATTCGGTATGTAGACGACACCTTTGTAATATTTAACAATCCAGAACATATTCAAGAGTTCAAATCCAAAATAGAAGATCTCAATAGTTTAAAATTTACTTTTGAAAAGAAACAAATAACTACATTAATTCGCTAAAATGTTAAAATTAAATTAAAGAGGATAAAATGATAAAAGTGTCAACGTTAAATCTACAGATAAAAGAACATACCTGAATGTCAATCCCTTTCTCTAAAAACAAACAAAATTCCTTGAAATAAAGACTTATAGGTCATCGAGCATTTTAGATATCGTCTGAATGGACCCTTTTTGATACAGAAATTAAAAGATAACGCAGAATCTAATAAACAATAACTTCCCCCCAGTTTATTATAGAGAAAAACTATAAAGAACACTTTAAATAATTTATTTACCAAATACCATGAATGAAAAACGAAAACGAATAAGCTCTAGTTGTAATAAACTGAAAATATCAGTTCAGAAAAAAGAGGGAAGGAGAACAATTAAAATTAATTTAAAAGAGCATATTAAAGCAAAGACTGGAAGAAGCTTATATTAAGATCGTACTATAAGCCATTGAAACTGAGTTCGTTCTTCTCTACTCGTAAAGCGCTTTCGGATGGTGGGAGTAGTAACGTTGTATACCGATTTCAGTGTTCTGAAAGTGGATGTAAGGCCTCTTATATCGGATACACAATGGAATTACCTTCAACATGAGAATGTCGCTACATAAGTATAACATTAACAAAATATTTAAACAGTTTTAAAGTAAAGAAAACACCACAAAAATCCCGATAACAGCATAAAAAAGGGCTTCTCCATCATAACAAGAAAAAATGATTTTTATGAATTGCGACTAGGGGAATCGTTGCTCTTAAGGAAACATAAACCAATGATAAACATAAAATATAACGAAATGTCCAATTTTTTGAACATCTTTAAATGACAAAAAGTCAGTGCAAGTTAACTTCTCAAACTTTTAAATTTATTAATTTTATTATTACTTTTTTTTAAAGTATCATAGAACAACTCGTAGAAAAAAAGATAAAATCTTAAAAAATAAAATTTATTCCTTCAAAAGATGGGAACTAAAACAAAATGACGAAAGCTTGGTACTATACCTAAATCAATTGTTTTATTTTATTCAAGAATAATTTTAAAGAAAATTTCTTCTGTTGAAAGAAATACTTTCAGGAGGCTTGAAAAAGATAATAATAATAATAATAATAATAATAATAATAATAATAATAATAATAATAATAATAATAATAATAATAATAATAATAATAATAATAATAATAATAATAATAATAATAAAGAATAATTAATAATGAATTAATAATAGTACCCTGTACAAATTTGATTTATCCCCAGGTCTAGATTCTAGAGTAGAGGTTCGCTAAAAAAAAAATCAAATGAATTTAAAGGAAAATTGATTTTTTTTTAAATAATTTTTAAAAAAAAAAAATCATTTTTTTTTTTTTTTTTTTTTTTTTTTTTAGGCAAAATTTTTTTTTTAAATTAATAATTAATCCTAGCTATCACCTAATTAATGATAAGTAGGGATGTACCAATAGATCGGTATCGGTAGATCGCCGATTTTGATGCGTATCGTTCGGTACGGCTTAAAATGGCCAGATACTACGTTTTCGGGTGAAAAATATGAGAAGACTTTAAAGATTCAATCAATAAATTCTAGTTCGAGTTATAGAAAGCTAGTTACTAAAGTTATGTTTTTTTTTCCCGATTTCCTTTTTAACTAGATTTTAGCGTTTCTCCAACTTGGTCTTTAGCGTAAAATTTACTTTATTTGGACAGCCATTATTATAATTAATACAGATTTATCTACTTTTTTAGTATCAATAGTAGTCTTTTTTTTGTGACGCAATTTCGTGAGAGCGTGTGACCGTGCAGTGAGTGTTTTTAAACTTTACGATTATTCATTATTTAGATATTGCTGACTTAATAGGTTTATCGTTTAAAATTTACGGTTTTAGCGTACAAATAAAATTTTCCTCATTCTCTTTGGTTTTTGTCTATTTGTGTCTGTCTTTTTTTTTTTTTTTGTTTTTTTTTGTGATTGCAGTGTGCGTGTATAGATAGCAGATTTGCATAAGCGTGGCTTTCTTTTGACTTGACCAAACATCAATGCTTGCACTCTAAACGCAGCCATGGGAATACTACTCTCTAATCTTAAACCTAATTATCTCTGTCTGAGAACCCAGATGGCGTAAGAATTCATCCTTCAAACTCGTTTAATATATCAAGCTATAATGTCTATTTTATAATTTCCGTTTGAAGGTGGATAATTGCCTATGTAAATATAAACATTCCTTATAACCACGTCTCGAGATCTCGAATCTCCTAAACTTCGATTGTTCTGGGCTTAAAACTTCTATCCTTCTTACTACAAATATTCTTATCTTCTGCTACTGTCTCCTAACAAGAACAGATTTTCATGCCTTTGTTGATTACCTTACTACTCTCAGGAGACTGTTATATCTTCTCATCCAAATACTGAGGTCTCTATTTAGAGGGATTTCAATGTACACAACAACTGAATGGTTGGCGTCCTCTCATACTGATTTAGGTGAGAAGGAAGCCGAATCAGTTCATATTCTCAACGATCTGGACAACTGATTAAATAGCCTACACACATTCCGATCGTTCCCAACTATTCTCTTAACACACTTACCTATGTTTCCACCACTAGTCCTTCTCTCTAAAAATACCCACTTCGCTCCTATCGGTAAATCTGGCACCACAACCTTATATCACTTAATTTAATACTTTCTCTCCAACATCTCCACCTGCGCCTATCCGGTTTTTCTGGCACTTTGATCGGGCCGATTGGCGGGCATTGCGTTGCTTCTACGCTAACTATAATTGAAATGACTGCTTTGACTATTAAAGACGGGCCTTAGATTCTGCCGATAAAGGGGGAACTGTAATTGTTAATGGGATGAGGAAGTTCATTCCTTCTTGGACTAAACCTTTTTCTCCTCAAAACCATGGTTCGAATCGTGCTTGTTCCCTGCCATTCATGCTAAGAGACAATGCTTTCGATGTGGAAAAATTCTCGATTCTCCATCACTCTTGCCAATTTCATCACTAGAAATCGTTGGCAGGGATTACCTCTTCCGACGAGCCAAAGCGACTCATTAACGAAAATGGCACTGACCTCCTTGGTCTCCTACTGACAAATCCTCTTCTGGCCTCTGCCAAAAACATCTCTAACAACTTTGTAAATCAATCATTTCCTCCTCTTATTCGCTCTGATGATTCTGTTGTTAATTCTGTTGTTAATTGGAGTATTAACAACAGAATCCTCCTCTTATTCGCTCTGATGATTCTGTTGTTAATACTCAATTGAAAAGGCCAAATCATCTCGTTGCCCCTATTTTCCTCAATTCAACTCCTGACGATTCTGGCATTCCTCTTCCTCCTCCTTCTCCTTTCTCCTCTTCAGTTCCTATGCCTTTACTGTAATTTCATTTGATCCTGGGCCATGGGCTCCTAAATCTGATGAACATAGGACGGCGGAGTTGCCCCAGGATGGCATTCCTCTCCGAGTTTTGAGGAAGTGTGCTTCCGTGCTGACCCCGCCCCTCGTTTCAACTATATTCTCTATGCCTCAATACCTAGCACTTTCCCTCAGTGTTGGAAGCGCGCATATGTCCAACCTATTCCGAAAAAATGATTGCTGCTCTGATCCTTCCAACCTATCGCCCTATAGCTCTCAACTTGTATTCTTCCTAAGGATCATTTGAAAACCCTTCTCAAGGCTCTCACTTCTTAGCATCATCGGAATCTCTTTCCCTTTCTTTCTGATTACCAGTACGGCTTTTGGTGCTTGAGATCTACTGGCGATATACGTTTCCTATTTAAACCAGATTTATGGTTTCCCGACCTTGAACTACGGGGAAGACTTGCTGGTGGCGCTTGACATATCCAAAGCATTTTGACCGGGTATGGCCACGCTTTACTGCTCTCCAAGCTCCCCCCTTTGGGTTTCCTCTTCTCTTTGCTTTACTTATGTCTACTTTCTTTCAAATCGCTCAATGTCGCTGTTGTTGTGGGGCGACTTCTTCTTTTTTCTTCAATAGTGGGTTCCTCAGCTTTGTTTTGATCTCCTACTTTATATCTGCCTTGTTCATCAATGATCTTCTCAGCCTGCACATCTAACTCTATCGACTCATATGTCGATGACTTGCACCCTTTCGATTCTTTATTCAACTCATATCAATTCGCTCCCTCTTTACTGTCTCAGAAATTAGCCTCGTGCGTCTTAATCTTTCGATTCGTATTCCGCTGATCGATAGAACTTTCAGGAGATGTTCGCTTCAAGCTTGTGAAATTAATTCTTAAAATCCAACTTCTACAAATCTCTCTCTCCTAAGACCCTTTTCTTCTCTTTCGACGGTGTCTCTCGTGCTCTCCTGTTGACAATAGTAAACATCCTTGGCCTTAACATAAACAAAAAAATGCTTTGAAAACCTCAAATCACAGTGTTCTAGGGCGGCCTCAAAGAAGACGGGGAGTTCTGTTTAGAGTGCCAGACTTTTTTTCCTCTTCTCAGTTACTCCAGCTATACAGGGTCTCATCCGCCCTTGTATGAGTACTGCTCTCGATATCTGTGGGGCGCGGCGCTCTGGTTTCCATTCCGGCTTTTGGATAGCTGTCAGTCAAGAGACAAAAAGACTTATAAACTGTCCTGGACTTTCTAGTTCACTGACCCTTTATATTTCCGGCGCGATGTTGGTGCTTTATCCCTTTGCTATAGGTACTGTAGAGGCAAGTGCTCGAGCGAACTATCCACTCGCGTACCACCAACCTTTACGGACGCCCTCGTAGCACAAGCGGTGCTGTGTCGGCACATGAGTTTGTGTTTGATGTTAGGAACTCCAGAGCTGGTTCGCTGTGGTGCTCTTTCTTTCTTGCCACCTTCTTTCTGTGGAATTCTTTCATCAATCTGGGCTGCCTACTCCAATTTAATTTCCTTACTTTAAAGCCTGCGTCGCTGCTCATCTGCGTAATTTGCGTTAGCATGGATATTTGAGCGCGTTCAACACCACTCGCTTGAATAGGTTCTGCCCGTGAGCGGCGGTGTAATACCTTTACAAAAAAAATAAATAAATAAAAAGTTCTAATAAGGAATCCCTTACCTGAAACCCCCACAAGAATGGCACCTCAGACGGTGAACCACTTCGAGAATGCATTAAAATAGCATAACGGAGGAGCTTTGCTCGCTTGACAAAAAAAAGAGACAGAGAAGGGAACCGCCTATCTGCAACCCCTGGCAACAGCACTGATAGTGACGATGGTGGGTTTTCAGCAAATAAACCACTGAAGATGAGGATTTGGATATGTGTAGACTTTGATAAGTTCATGGCCGAAATTGCACACCTTCAAAGGAATCACACCAGGAAACCTCATCGTAAAAGCTGAAGAGAAGAGACAATCAAGGAGCAAAGATAATTCAGATTTGCAGTCTGTGAAAGAGAAAGAGGGAGCTGAGCTCTACGAAACATTGAGATGCTGCCTACAGAAGAGAATCCATTCAGCGGTGGCATGAAAATGGGCCAAGGTTTTCATTATTATCAGTGCTTGCAGGCAAATAATTAATTATCCCCCTCCTTCATCAGTCGAGAGAAGAGCGTATTTATAGTGTAGGTTAGGTAGGAATTTAAACCCAAAAAAGGAACAGTCTCTCGCCAGAATACAGTGAAAGCTAATTTTTTGCATCACATTTCGTATTTTGTGAATTTGAGTAACTTGAATGATATCTATTTAAAGGAGTATTTTTATTGTCATGTTTAGAGTAATTTAGCGTTTTTTTTATTTAAACTTTCGGCTGATTAATTGAGGTCTCTCTTTCAATTATTTATATTCTTATATTTATATTAAAAATCTTCTTGTAAATTGTGTAATCATGTTAAAACATAAAAGCAAGTATAGCTAAACTTTGTTAATACTACTTGAAAATGGAAATGGAATATTTTTTAAATAAACACAAACATAAAAAGTTATAATATATATATATAATTTATTATTCCCTAAAGGTACTATTTTAATTTATAAAATAAATATTCTTGGCACAACCAAATATGAAAATAAATGACTAAATATTGTTTGTACAGGGAATGCAATCTTGAGTTGACTAGCAGTGCACAAATGTTCTAAATCTAACTGTGTATTTATTATATAATTAAAGTAATCAGTATCGGTATCGGCACCTAAAAAAAAGAGTATCAGAAATAGGGTATCGGTATCGGCCTCTTTTCTGGTATCGGTACAGTCCCTCAATGAGAAGTATATTTTCATCTATTGATGATTTGATCGTTGATTCTTTCTAAATCAAAGTCATTTTTAATAAAGAAATAAATAAAATATAAGTTTTAATTTTATACAGCATATATATATATATATATATATATATAATATATATATATATAATATATATATATATAGTATATATATATATATATATATATATATATATATATTTTTGTGTTTGTGTATGTTGAGTTAGAAGAGTGTGATATAATAAGATAATTACTACAGTGGAACTACTTTCAATAAGATTAGATCAAACACAAATAAATGCAGTCACCAAGACTTACCTCTTCTTATAACCAGTTCCCAACTAGCAATCTTGGTCATTTAAATCTGTAAATGCTCTGGAAAAGCAAGCAGGTGAGGAAAGTAGGATGCGGTACAATGAGATGGATTCAGACAAAACAATTGATTTAAAAGCTCACAAATTCCATGCCGTGCAATATGAAAAAAATAAAAGCAGGATTAGCAGGTAAATAATAGCAAAGTTGGGTAAGCAAATAACGATAAATAAAGTTGGTTATTACCTAAGATGTGTTTATTATCAGTAGTAAACCTTCATACACCTTTTTAAATGAAACTCAAGAAGAGGACCTTTTATGGTAAAATACTTTAGTGTAGTGAGTTTACTTTTCAGGTTCTTAAATGTTTTAACTAGTTGTGGGTATAAATGTAAAGGTATGCAAGTGTAAGGTAAATTAACGGTTTAGTGTAGTGTATAGGTGTAAAGTTAGACAATTAAGTTATTAAGTAAGATCAGACTAATTGAGATGTTGTTTTACATAATTCAAAGTATGTTGTAACAGTAAGTTGTAAAGGTAAGTAAAAATGTAATTTCAAGTTTGTATGAATGATGAAAATATGAGATGTGAAAGAATGAGAAGTCTTTATTAATGATGAAGGAAGTTACAGTGCAAGTCAGATTAAGTAAAAGCAAAGAGTGTTCCAGATTTCTAGTCAAGTAAGTAAAATTTAAGGTTTGTAATTTATTATACAATTTTAATGTCTTTTTATTTAATTATTATTTATTATATACAAAATTTATATAATTAATTTAATAGTATTTAATAGTGACTTTTTAAATGTTTACTATCAATAAATTCAGAAACCGTCGTCAACCTGTATATGCTTGATCTCGGTTGTGAATGTCCATTGTATATTATTGTGTATTACCTACATTAACTATATTACTTATATTTATGAGATAGTGTTAAAGCAGAAATTCATTACTAGAATAATTTACTTTAGAATTAATTTACTCTATATTTAATAAACTTTATAATTTGTACAATAGGAAGTAGTTTAATTCACCATAGATAAAGTGCTAGCACCAAAAAAAAAGGAAATTTAACAAGATTACTTTAAACCTAACTATTTTTAACCCTATATAAATATAACAAAAAAATAAAGTAATATTTTAATGTTCGTTAGAGTAAAGTTAGACTTTCGTAGTGTAGTGCACAATAATAGTTTCATACAAATTGTCTTTATTTCCGCACTATTCACTATACAGGTTAAGTAGATAAGTTTAACGACAATTTTGGTACTTGGTATAGTTCAAGAACAACAAGTACTTATTTGTATTTAAGTTTAATTTATTTCACTTTTTATTCAATTTTAAGATTTATATCATCTTCCTTTGTCACTTTTTAAAGTTTGCAAATAGTAATTGTCCTATTCACTATCAGTGACATAATCCGATCACTTATAACAAAAAAAAATGTTAAATATCATAAACACTCGTAAGTGAAAAAAAAATATAAGTAGGCAGTAATGAGGTATTTTATTTTACAAGAAGTGTGATAAGTTTGTCGAAAGTGAGTAATATAAGACCAGCGAAAAACTGGAATAAATTAAGGTTTGAAGGCCTAGGAAAAGTCTGAATGGTTATCCAGTGAGTGTAACTTCCTAGACGGAATTAGTTGCCTTGGGCTCTTTGGGGTTCTTAAGAAGAAGCCAAATGGATCCCTAAAGAAGAATCTGTATGTGGATTCCCAACGAAGAATCTGTATGGATCCCCAAAGAAGAATCTGTAGGGTCCCCAAAACGAAGAATCGGTGTATGGATCCCCAAAGAAGAACCTAAAAAGTGTGACTATTATTAATTACTATCGTTATGTATGTTATTGCATATAAAGGTTTAAGTAATAATGATGTACAATTAAAAGTTTAAAAGTGTATAATAATAATGTGGGTACCTCAAGAATCAGCTTTGTAGGTTTAAGCAGGTGAACATAGGATCAAGCAAGATGAAAAGTGACGACTGAATTTCCTGAGGTTCTTCAAAAAGGCAAAAAGGTAATCTATAAAATTATAAAAGTGATACTCACAAAAGTTTGGCATCACAAATTATATAATCATCAAAAGTTTGTTTATACCATTCATTCTGTGTGAAAATATTTTTACCAAAAATCCTATGATAGGTAAGCATTTGCATTTAGTTCATAAAACAAGTTGCTGTAAAACAAGGTGCTGTAAAAGAAAGAAACAAAAATACTTGAATATAGCCATGCAATGTAATTCTCTACATTTACCTCCCCACCCGTCATAAACATGACGAAGGAAAGCTGGCTTGGCCGGAAGAAAAAGAAAGAAGATTTGTGTACTTGTGTGGTGGAATTCAGGTTTTCTAAAGTGGGTCATAATCCAATTTGTAGATTTCAAAAGTCCGTAGACCTTACAAGTCTAGACCACCTGTAAGGGATGTGTTTTAGTCGTTAGGGTGGTTAAGTAATATTCCAAGGATAAATCTTAAGTAGTGTTGTTAAGTTTCGATTCCAATTCAGTGCTGAAGTTCATACGTATGAAATGACATAACACAAAAGCAAATATCTTTATTTAATAAATAACTTTACAATACAAAAATTTACACAATTAAAGATGGCTGTTACAATACATATATATATGTTCAATCTTACCACAATATATATATAAATGTAAAACCATTACAACATATATATACCCAATCACAATATATATATATATATATATATATATATATATATATATATATATATATATATATATATATATATATATATATATATATATATATATAATATATATATATATATATAATATATAAATGTATATATATATGTCGGTCCTTTTCGGTCTTCAAATCCTCTGAACATCTTCTTGGGAGTCCAGCATCACAATCCCTCCAGTACTTCAATGACACATAAAGAGACGGTGATGAAGCCTCCGCAGAATCTTTCTGTAGGAAAATAATTAATTTATGTTATATATTTCAATTATGTCAAAAAAATATCAGTACAAGAATGAGCCTAAAATACTTACGAAATACCTACGGAGTTTAAGATGTATCCTCATTCCTTATCTGGAGGTTCTTGTCCATCCGCAGTTCCTTCTTCTAGGTGTTCTTCTCGAGTAGTACTTCTTTTCTTCCTTTCTAGGATATGTGGTTGTACCCAGGGTTGTAATAAGTGTGGTTCAACAGTTGATTTACGACGTGTACGAGAGGCTATGGACTCTGTGCATGCAGTTTCCTGCTCACCTGGTCTCTCCTCCTCATACACTTTAGTTGTAATTGCCGGTGCCCACCGCACCATTTTTCTTTTACTAAAAGTTGTTTGAGTTGAGGGTGGTGTTCTTGTAGGAGATTTGTCCAGTTCCAAGAATTCCTTTATTACTGATGCTGTATGTCCCGCCAATGGGAATTCCGATTGAGTAGGTGTATCTGATGATAGTGTGGAAAGTTCCAATTTTGGTATATCCAAGGATACATTAGGAGTTGATGCTCTTTCTAACGACTCCAATGGAGCGATATTGTCCCAAGGATTCTGTTCTTGGGGAGAACGCGATAGCAGTTCATCCAGGGATAATCTCCTGGCTTGCCTTTGAGGCACTTGTAACCCTTCTCGATCTTGAGTTATAGCTATAGGAGTATAGGAAATATATGAAGGATTCTCAACCAGTTCGGAAGATGAAATATCCAAAACGGGTGAGTTTTCTATTAAAAGAGGTATAACTGAGATCTGTTCAGGTGTTATAAATAAGTTCCTTAGATGGAATGATGAAACATCACTCAATTGTTCACTTTCTATCAAAGTATCCTCACTGTACGGAACATTTGAATTTACTATGCTTTGGTCCATTTGTGGATTTAATGAATTAGCCAGAAGAATACTTTGGTTTATATGAAATATTATATTAGAAAAGTCAGGATTGGGAGCATCAGGGAATCCTAAAAACTCCTCATCGTCAGAATCAGATTCAAAATCTGGAATTTCCAGGTCTGTTTGGCTTTCAAGAGTTGTTTTGTTCGATTCGTCATTACTCTCTTCTACTGGTTCTTCATCAGGAAGTAATGGTCGAGTAAGAAGTTCAATGAAGATTGGAGTTCTTTCTAGATAATTTGGAGGTGAGTTCCACCGTTTTAACTGTCGGTGATGTACTCTGTATTGTCATTTTGTATCTGGTGCCTCGACAACATAAGTTACATCATTTACATTTACTTTAATGATGGTCAATGGTCCCTGGTATCTTTCCTTGAATTTATTTAAAGTGAGGTCGCCAGGCAACTGAACCTTTATAGCTACTAATTGACCCAGAGGGTATGGTTGGTACTTAGTGTGTCCTTCATCCCAATACTGAGTAAACCTTGTCCAAGGTAGTTTGGGATGAACCCCATGGGCTTCTTGGAAAAGTATTTCCGCAGGGGTTTTACCTGTTTCTGAATGCTTTAAATGGTTGTATTTGAGAATAACTTGTGGGAGAATTGCATCCCAATGACTAGGATCTTTTAGAGACACTCGCAAATACTGTATTAGAGTACGGTTTACCCTCTCGACGATACCATTGGATGAAGGGTTGTACGGGGTCGTGTAAACATGATAAATATTTAGTGACCGAAGAAAATCTTCAAAAATTGGTCCTCTAAATTCCCTAGCATTGTCAGACATTAGTCTGGATGGAATCATCGGGAGATATGAGATTATGTTTTCTAAAGCAGCAGTTACTATGGCAGTATGTTTAGTTTTGATAGGCACAGCAGCCACCCATTTACTGTAATGGTCAATGAAGACCAATACATAGTTATTTCCTCTTGTGGATTTTGGTAACTGCATAAGATCAACTGCGGTTAATTCAAAGGGATGATGAGTGTTGATCTTGATCCTGGGTGGTGCCCAAAATATGTTAGAAATTTTAGCAAGTTGGCATGTATGGCATGATTTTGTAACATCTTGGCAAATGATTCGTAGTTTAGGATGCCATATAATGTTTTCTAGGAGAGCATATAGTTTGCGCTGCCCTATATGCACAAATTCGAAGTGATTAATTACAGCCACTTGCACTGCAAAGCGGAATGAAACTAAATAATGATAATGGTTATTTCGATTACAGTGAATAATATGGTCATCCTGTACAAATAAGAAATTACGAGAACGACTAAACAATTTTAGAGGGCCTCTTAAAGGTTGTCCGTTCCTTAGGGCTTTCATGAGTCTTTTTAACAGAGGGTCCATTTGTTGACATTCAGTGATTTGTGCCATGATTACTTCCACAGAATCCTGTGAATTTATCACTAGAGAGAAATTATTCAATGTGATAGTGGTTTTATTAATTTCAACCAAATACTCATCCTCCCCACCAGATTTTACCAGTTCATTAATTAGCCAAAGATTGGCTTCCAAGGTATCGTTCTCCAACTCAATTTCTGGTTCTAGAATATGGTGTATAATCGGGAGAGGTTCAGGATTAATTGACTGTAGCTGTGGATATGCAATTATAGCAGTTGCAACTGAGGCTGGCACTTCTTCCAAACTCATTGGAGTGAGAAGATTGAAGTGTATTCCTCCTCTGCAAAACAAATAACAAATCTTTCCATTATTTTCAGTAGATGACAGACCAAATTGAAGAGGGTGCTCTTTGGCACTATACACTAATACAGTCACTTTGAAAAGAGTTGCAAACGCCTGAATACTATGTGTGAAGGGCAATTGACCAGGATATTTGGATAGTTTTAGTTGTTGAAGTGTTTGTTTTTCACTTTTTCCTGTTGGCAAATGATAATTTTGTCGGTGGTCAATCAATTCTTGCACTATTTTGACTCGCAGTGCTATATGATGACTTATGTGATTATATAAATATTGTGAAAAACATTGAAAAAGAGAATCCCCTCCTCCAGGTATAGGAAACTCTATAAACCCATCTGGGATTTCTGGTATGTAACTTTTGTCGATTGTTTCCGATTTTATTTCGTGAGGCCTTCGAGACAATATATCGGCTACAATATTCTGTTTGCCTGGTAAGTAGTGCAGTTCATAATCGAGATCGTTGAGTTCCTCCAGAGTTCGGGCGACTCTGTGGTTGACCAAAGGCATGTTTTGTAGAAATAAGATAGGCTTATGATCTGTATAGATAATGACTTTAATTTTGTATAGGAACGGTTTTAGTGACCTGACGGCCCAACGTATGGCAGCAACCTCTCTTTCAGTAGTGCTGTACCCCCTTTGAGCCTTAGAAAATACTGTTGAAATAAATGCAATGGGTTTTTCCTCTTCATTCTGGACCTGACTGAGACAGGCTCCTGCACCTATCCCTGATGCATCAGTGTAAAGTAAGAGTGGTTGAGCCTTGTCTGAGCGATCTGGGTAGGTTAGTAAGGGTGGTTTAGTTAAAAGTTCTTTAAGTTTCTTAAAGGCCTGTTGGCATTGGTCAGTCCATGGGATATTATTTTTACATTTCAATAGGTCAAACAGGGGTTTTGCAATCACTGAACAGTTCGGAATGTGCCTACGGTAGAAGTTAACCAGTCCCATAAACTGTCGAACTTGTCGGACTGTTTTTGTTCTTTCAATTCTCTAATTCCTTTAAGATTCTTTTCTAAAGGAATCATTCCTTCGCTTGAAATCACGTGTCCCAGGAAATTAACTTTTCTTCGTAGTAAGTAAGTTTTTGAGGGTTTTAGTTTGAAGCCGTTAACTAGGAACGCTGTAAGAACCTCTTCTAGTGTTGATAAATGTTCTTCGAAGGTGTCAGTGATGATGAGCACATCGTCCAGATAAACCATGACTTTTCTCCATGAGATGTGACTTAAAATCAAGTGCATGGCTCTCTGGAATGTGGCTGGTCCGTTTTTAACGCCAAACGGCATTCTGAGAAATTCCCAATGGGATAACGGAGTGGAGAATGCAGTTTTCTCAATACTATCTTCCGCCATTTCAACCTGATAGTATCCTTTTATAAGGTCTATAGTTGAGAAGTATTTCTTACCTTGGAGGCTAAACAAGGTGTCTATCAGATTAGGAATGGGAAAGGAGTCTCCTTTTGTGACTGAATTTAGTTTGCGGTAGTCTATGCATAAACGCATAGTTCCATCGGGTTTTCTGATGGGTACTACCGGGGCTGAGTATGGAGAAAATGATTGTCTGATGATACCTTCGGCTTCAAGTTTTCTGCAAACTTCCTCCACCTCATATAAGATAGGACCTTGAAGTCTTCTGACGGGTTCACATATAGGATCGTCTATAAAAGTTTCGATTGAGTGTTTGAGGATAGAGGTGCACCCTACATCTGCATCTCCGAGACTTAAGGCAGTTGGATATTTGAGTAAGAGTTGTATTAATTGATCCTTTTGTTCTTCAGTTAGGTCTGTTGATTCAAGCTCAAAAGCCTTTCTGAGATTGTCAGATGTCCATTCCTGGTACGTGTTTTGAGGTTTTTGTGTTATTTCAACCATGTTTACAGGAACTGGTTTAGTAGGATGGATAGGATGAATAGAGAACAGAAAATGATCCTATTGGGTAACCAGATTTTATTTTGATTGTGTGATTAGAAGAGTTATAGCAAGGCAGAAACACCGGAGTTTCAAGTGAGTACGGTATGACCGCGTGGTCCATCATAAAGTGATTCTTGTCGTTGGGAGTGAACAATAATAGTGTAGACTCAGAAAGATTTCCAAATAACTCTTTCGGATTTAAAGATACCGTAACTCCTCCATTTGGTGGAACGGTTACCTCTTTATTCAACTTAGCAGCATGTTCCTGTCCCTCTGTCGTTCTAATATCATTTGCTATAATCGTTAGGACATTATTATGTCTAGTTATTAATTCTTTGTTGGCCAAGTCTGGCAGAATATTTTCCATTCGTAAAAGATCATATCCAATGACAATTCCATAGGATACCACCTCATCTGGAACTATTACAAAGTCCCTAGGTTGTGTTTTGTAATTGTTAGAAAGTTGCAATGATAGCGTAACAGCCCCCAAAACTCCAAAAATGACATCACCGATGCCACGAATACTGACGTATTCAGTAGGCTGCATTGGATATTTTGAAGGATCTAACAATTTATAGGTTCTGTTTGTTATAATGCTAAAACTGAAGCCCCTGTATCTACGAGAGCCTCTAGTAGTTGAGTTTGAGAGGAGTTATCTATTATGACTCCTATAACAAGAGTATCTGGCGAGGTTGTTGACAAATTTCTAAGTTGAATAGTGCGTCCGGTCCGCACGGGAGTAGTTGTAGTTGTAGTAGGTTCCTGTTGGAATAAAGTAGATAATGAAGAAAGGTCAGGACTGACAGTATCCTTAAGAGGAGTTGAATCATGGTTGATTAAAGTGGTATTTTTCGCCACTTGCGAATCAATCTTAGTGATTGGGTTTTCTGATGAGGGTTTAAAAGGGTCTAAAATATTAACCAAGTCCTGGTTAGGAACGTTAACCTGTAACAATTCCGTGATAACTTCAGAATCGGAATCTTCCGTTTCGTCATATATCGAGGTCTGCGGTGGAGGCAACTGCGACCCTTCAGTTGACTTCACACGCTCTTTCTGTCTTTGGGGCTTAGGAGTTTCTTTGACAGGTAAGTTTACCTCTGTGGGCGGATCACTTCCCACAGAGCGAGCTAGTTTTTTGAACTTTTAGTGGATCTTTGAGGACAATTCATGCCCAAGTGACTTCCTTGACAATAAGGACAACGCGGAGTGGAGTCACATTTCATCTGTTTTTCTGTTCGTTGAGGACAATTTTGTACAATATGCCCGTGTTCTTTACATCGAATACATTGATTTTTTTCTGCATAACACTCTTCCATGATATGTCCCCTTTTACCACAAAAGTGGCAATAAGGTCTCGATGGACAATCTTTTACATGGTGTCCTTGTTGTTTACAGTATTTACAAGAAACGTTATTTCCGGCCCACCATGGTTGTTGTGTCGGAGTTTGCTGAGTTTGTTGTTGTTGTTGTGCCGGTTGTGGTTGATTATTCCATTGAGGATGATTAGGTTGTTGTTGTTGATACTGCTGAGTATTACCTTGAGACCGGTTAGATTGTTGTTGTGACTGGCGTCCTGGCTTAGGAGAATTTTGACCCTTTCTAGAGGGATAAAATGTTCGATTATTACGGGGAGAGTTTGGAGGGACACCAGATCTAGAGCCATTATTATTAAATGTGGGAGGATTTGGCGGTTTAGCTACCACGTTTGCGAAAGTTGGTATTTCATAAGATTGTTGTGGCATATTATAATGCTCCATTTGTGTAGAGGGAAAGTATTGCACTGGCTGTTGAGGATATGAGTAGGTCGGATATCCCTGAGGCACTATATTTGCTTGACGATTATAATATTCTTGTGTTTGTATCGGATAATTTTGTTGTAGGGTTGTATAGGGTTGTGCATTGGAGATATCAATCACCTCAGGTGAATAAGTATCAGGAGTTGTCTCTTGAGCTGGTATTTGTTGAGTTACTGATGATGACATCTGTCCGTTGTTCATATAGCTAGTATAGTGTTGTGTTATTATCTTTACTAATGCATCCCAGCTCAAAGGAGCTCCCGCCAAAGCGATTTCACATATTGTAATGGATGCCTGTACATTTTCTTGTACTTTTAATGGCGTACTATTGATTAATTTTTCGCGCACCATTTTCAGGTTTTTCACATCCGACCCTGGAAATCCCATTTCAGCCAAACCCTGTAACCGTAAAGCATACAAGGGTAGGGTTTCATGTGATAATATTTTAGCATTATTGAAGTTGTTTAGATGTGTTTTTACTTTCTTTCGCAAATACTCAGAAAACCATTTATTCAATTGTGCTCTGATAACAGTATATCCTGCATTGTTTTTCATTAGCACATCATATACCTTTTTCATATCTCCTTCCAAATATGACCCCAGATGTGTCCTCCAACCATCTGCTGTTGATCTTGGATATGTGATACTGGCATATTCTTCAAAGCGCTGTAAAAACTGGGGAAAAGGTTCCCCGCTATCCAAAGAATATTTACCAATTGGTATCATTTTTGTTGATTGACGTGGAATGAATCCCTCCAGCAACAATACCACCTTGGAAAGTGCCATAATCATCTGTTGATTTTGTAGATAGATGGCTTTTAGCCAATCTACATCTGAAATTTCCTGTGGAACGTTGGCTGCGAGATTTTGATTCGGTGGAAAACCCATAGGAGGTTGAGGTAGTGGTCCTTGTTGAAAGGCAGGTGTTGGTGGAAAATTCCATTGAGAAGTTGGTGCCGGTGCAGGTAATTGTGCAATTCGTTCCATAAGTAAAGCCTGTTGAGCTACTTGTTGGTTAATTTGTTCTTGGGTTATTCCTCCCAAGTTAGGGTTAATAGTTGAAGAGGGTGGTGGAAGATATGTATTGATCCGGTCAGACTCAGGAGGTATCTGTATTCCTTCACCTGTATTTTGTCCATCATCAAAGTCCAACCTTTCAACTTCATCCTCCTCCATACCATTAATTTTTCCCGGCTCCTGTAGAGCATCTACTATATTCGTTGCCATTATTTCACGTAAGTAGTGTAAAGAATGTATAATAGAAAAGAGCGAACTAGTACAATATGTACTACACTCGAGCACTTGGAATTGTGAGCAACTAGAAAAAAAGAAAGGAAAAGGTAGAGAGGCAGTCTTAGTAACTACGCTCTGCTACCAATTTTGTGTTTGTGTATGTTGAGTTAGAAGAGTGTGATATAATAAGATAATTACTACAGTGGAACTACTTTCAATAAGATTAGATCAAACACAAATAAATGCAGTCACCAAGACTTACCTCTTCTTATAACCAGTTCCCAACTAGCAATCTTGGTCATTTAAATCTGTAAATGCTCTGGAAAAGCAAGCAGGTGAGGAAAGAAGGTTGCGGTACAATGAGATGGATTCCGACAAAACAAATGATTTAAAAGCTCACAAATTCCATGCCGTGCAATATGAAAAAAATAAAAGCAGGATTAGCAGGTAAATAATAGCAAAGTTGGGTAAGGAAATAACGATAAATAAAGTTGGTGATTACCTAAGATATGTTTATAATCAGTAGTAAACCTTCATAAACCTTTTTAAATGAAACTCAAGAAGAGGACCTTTTATGGTAAAATACTTTAGTGTAGTGAGTTTACTTTTCAGGTTCTTAAATGTTTTAACTAGTTGTGGGTATAAATGTAAAGGTATGCAAGTGTAAGGTAAGTTAACGGTTTAGTGTAGTGTAAAGGTGTAAAGTTAGACAATTAAGTTATTAAGTAAGATCAGACTAATTGAGATGTTGTTTTACATAATTCAAAGTATGTTGTAACAGTAAGTTGTAAAGGTAAGTAAAAATGTAATTTCAAGTTTGTATGAATGATGAAAATATGAGATGTGAAAGAATGAGAAGCCTTTATTAATGAAGGAAGTTACAATGCAAGTCAGATTAAGTAAAAGCAAGGAGTGTTCCAGATTTCTAGTCAAGTAAGTAAAAATTAAGGTTTGTAATTTATCATACAATTTTAATGTCTTTTTATTTAATTATTATTTATTATATACAAAATTTATATAATTAATTTAATAGAATAGTATTTAATAGTGACTTTTTAAATGTTTACTATCAATTAATAAAGAAATACATATAAATATATATATATATTATCTTCCGTTGTCCCTACCAATTGGGGCTACTGCAGTGATATTTTATCTTCCTTCCCAAACTTGGGGTTGATTAAATATTCGGATATACGTTAAATAATTTTACTTAAGAATTAATTTAAATAATAATTATTATCTACCTTCTTTCCCAGACTTGGGGTTTATAACACATTATCCTCCTCTCCCTCATTGGGGTAATTAAACATAGATAAAGTGCTAGCACCAAAAAGGAAATTTAACAAGATTACTCAAACCTAACTATTTTTAACCCTATATAAATATAACAAAAAAAACAGTAATATTTTAATGTTCGTTAGAGTAAATTTAGACTTTCGTAGTGTAGTGCACAATAATAGTTTCATACAAATTGTCTTTAGTTCCGCACTATTCACTATACAGGTTAAGTAGATAAGTTTAACGACACTTTTGGTACTTGGTATAGTTCAAGAACAACAAGTACTTATTTGTATTTAAGTTTAATTTATTTCACTCTTTATTCAATTTTTAAGATTCATATCATCTTCCTTTGTCACTTTTTAAAGTTTGCAAATAGTAATTGTCCTATTCACTATCAGTGACATAATCCGATCACTTGTAACAAAAAAAAATGTTAAATATCATAAACACTCGTAAGTGAAAAAAATATAAGTAGGCAGTAATAAGGTATTTTATTTTACAAGAAATGTGATAAGTTTGTCGTAAGTGAGTAATATAAGACCAGCGAAAAACTGGAATGAATTAAGGTTTTAAGGCCTAGGAAAAGTCTGAATGGTTATCCAGTAAGTGTAACTTCCTAGACGGAATTAGTTGCCTTGGGCTCTTTGGGGTTCTTAAGAAGAAGCCAGATGGATCCCTAAAAAGAGTCTGTATGGGTCCCCAAAACGAAGAACCTAAAAAGTGTGACTATTATTAATTACTATCGTTATGTATGTTATTGCATATAAAGGTTTAAGTAATAATGATGTACAATTAAAAGTTTAAAAGTGTATAATAATAATGTGGGTACCTCAAGAATCAGCTTTGTAGGTTTAAGCAGGTGAACATAGGATCAAGCAAGACGAAAAGTGACGACTGAATTTCCTGAGGTTCTTCAAAAAGGCAAAAAGGTAATCTATAAAAATATAAAAGTGATACTCACAAAAGTTTGGCATCACAAATTATATAATCATCAAAAGTTTGTTTATACCATTCATTCCGTGTGAAAATATTCTTACCAAAAATCCTATGATAGGTAAGCATTTGCATTTAGTTCATAAAACAAGTTGCTGTAAAACAAGGTGCTGTAAAAGAAAGAAACAAAAATACTTGAATATAGCCATGCAATGTAATTCTCTACATTTACCTCCCCACCCGTCATAAATATGACGGAGGAAAGCTTGACCGGAAGAAGGAAAAAGAAAAATTGTGTAATGGTGTGGTTGAATTCGAACTTCCTTAAACGTCGAATTTTATTTAATATAATATATATATATACTATATTAGGGATGTGCCGAATATTCGGTAAGTACTTCGGTATTCGCGCCTATCTCGCGCCAAAATGCCCGAATTATTCGGTTATTCAGCTTTTTTGCCGAACTATTCGGGTCGAATAGAGCTTTTTAAACAATAAATTACGTCAACATAAGGGGAAAGTTATTCAATTTTAAAATTGAAATTTTAGAAACGTATTTTCCAAAAAAATAAAAATATAGCCAAATTTTTTAGCCAATATGGCGAAAAATCTTTGTCATTTGTCAAATCCTATAAGGGCCTTTGACATTTTCAAGGTGATGGTCTTTAAAAAATAGAATTCATTTAGTAATACGGGATAATGGCTAATGGACCAAACATGGTAGCTGATATAAGGGAGAGTGGGCTGCTATCAATTTCATGTATTTATTCACATGTGCAAACTATGCATTTCACGATTCAATATATGTCAGAAGTCGGTTAAAGATATTTTATCTACTTGCAGAAACATATCCTCTCATTTTCCCCATTCAGCAACGGCAGCTGCAAAGCTTAAAACTTTACAGATGCAGCTGGATGTCAAACAGCATAAATTAATTCAAGACCTTTCTACACGCTGGAACAGAACTTATGATTTGCTTAAAAAGATTGTTTCAACAAAAAGTTCCCCTATCCATATTCGCTGGCTGAATGCAATCAGAAAATGTTGATTGATTTTCAGTGGCAAAATTATCCAATTACTTGAAGCCATTGACAAACAATCACTAAAACAAGCATTTAACGTGAAGTAACAGTGTCGCCCAAGTGATCCCTTCCATTTTTAGCAATAAATCTATTTTTTAAATAAAGCAATTAAAAGCAAAAGCTTCATTGGAATAATTACACCTCGTTGAAGGGCTTAAGAAATCAGTAGAAAAAAGACTTCTAAGTTTCTATGTGATAATCTTGTGTGTAGCTACTTTTCTTAGATCTGCGATTCAAGCTAATTTTTTCAACAATAAATCAGATGAATCAATAAAAAAATATGGTCGTTGAGGCATGGAAAGAAATGCATAGAAATTTAGTTCTTGACTCTTCTGCTGACGATGATTTACGTAGTGGGGAAAGTGAGCGGAAGGTTCCATTTTCACTTCTTTAATGGATTGCTTTTAAAGAAATTGTGGCATCAAAAATCGTCATACAGAAAAGAAAGTGAGAGGGAAAAAGAAAGTCCCATTCTTCTGACGAGTTTATTGTACATAAAAGTAAAGGCTACATACGGAATACATCAAAGAAATAAAACAAATATATAAGTTTGCCTACTTTGGCCAGTGAAGACAATGATATTCCCTTCAATGGTGAAAAAACACTGGAAAAAGTTTTATGAATTTGAAAAAACTAACAATAAAATACCTTTCGGCTCCACCGTCATCAGTCGAAGTGAAAGATTTAGAACAGGAGGAAATATTTATGAAGCCACAAGAAAAGGTTATCCCCTTGAAATGGCAGACTGCTAAATGCTCTGTCATTTACTTAGAGCTTATTCATATGAAGTTTAGTTTAATATCTTCAACTACGAAACTTTTCAATTGTCATTTAATTATTTTTAATATGCGTGGGAATGGTTTGCTATAGGTAAGAAATAGTGATTTACTTGTTTTATACTTTGTAAACATAAAATGTCTTGGACGCGGTTTTGCAATGTGCATTATTGATGTGTCTGATTCCAAAAATGTAATCATTTTTTTCAAGTATCACATCGCATGTTGTTGAGATATTGGTGTAACACGATTTGTAAAATTTATATTGATTTTTACCTTTTCAGAGGGTCAATCACCAATTATTGGGAGTTATATATATATATATATATTTATATATTATATATATATATATATATATAGTATAGTATATATATATAAATATATATATAATATAATATATATATATATATAATTTTTTTTTTTTTTTTTTTTTTTTTTTAAGTTCACACCTCACGGGGCATAGCCCTATTCAAGGAGGGGAACTTCCTTAGGTTAATTTTTACCTAGGATCCGAACTAGATTCTGAACCCGACGACCTTTAACATGCGATTTTTTTCAATTACTTTTTGGAATATGTGGTTTAAAAATATTCAATATATAAATATAATATATTATAAATATATACTATAATATATATATATATATATAATTATTCTTATAATAAAGGATATATATATATATTGAATTTATATATTTTAAAATATATTAGTAATATATATATATCATACTACTAGATATATATATATATATATATATATATAGTATATATGCAAGGTGAGAGATAACAAATCGCATTGATATGATACATGTCTTTGCTAGATATATGTTAAACATATAATACTAACTATGAATAAAGAGTAATATGGACAACAATGAATTAATAGAAGGAATGGTTTAGTTAATGTAAACATTACCTACGATGGTAGAACTTTCTCTTCGTAGACGATCTACTGTGCATAGCGTCAGGAATATCCCTCATCAAGCTCCAACAATCGGCCATTCATATTGAGTGAATCCCACTTGTTCCTGTAACGTCCTTCCATGAACTTTTAGATCTTGATGGAAGCGTTTTCACCCTGCTCATCATTAACATCGCCTAGGTTATCCCGAAATTTTCTTAGGTGAGAATGTTAGTGCAACTTTATACTCATTCTAATCCATGAGAATTAAACTGTTTAGCAGTTCCTGTACAATGTTGGTGGTTCTTGGCTTTCCTGTTCCCCAGAAAATTCTGTGCTACATCTGAAAAAGAAATCCACGCTCTTGCCTCTAACACAGTCATTGTTGTAGCAAAGGCAGCATCACGGAGGAGTGTCCGTATTTGTGGGCCATCAAATATCCCAGCATTTTTCTTCTCGTCACTCAGACCAGGAAACGTTGAGCATATATAGCGGAAGCATTCACCATCATGGTCCAGGGCCTTCACAAATTGTTTCATCAAACCAAGTTTTATGTGTAGTGTAGGTAAGATGATGTTTTCTCTCTGTACAAGTGATTCACGTACGATGTTCCTGTCACCTGGCGTCAAGGTTTCCCTCGGTGGCCATTTTCTTTTGGTCCAGTTGATCATTTGCCACCGGCGTGTCCAATAGGCACAGGAAGCAGGATTGTGAAACCTGCTTGCTCTGACCGAGGCAAAATGTTTACCATTTTGAGGTCGACGCATATTTACCATCCATGTACCTGATATTGTAGCCTCTCCAAACTGTCTTGATTTTTGCATACTCCTCTCTCATTTCGTACCGAGCACCCTACTGGAACCGAAGCATACCTGTTGCCGTTGTGTAACAACACACACTAAACTGCTCTTGGTGAGTTACTTTTACGCCATTCTCTTTTTCAGTAGTTTTACTTTTATATGGAGAAGCTAAAATGAAAGTATTTTCAAATATATTTATTTTTAAAGCGTTTATATAAACGTAAACAAGAAAATATTATTTTTTTATCTTCAAAATATTTTTACTATCGTTATTGCCATACGTTTTTTTTTTTGATAAGTTCTTATAAGACCCATGCTCTTTGATAATTTGTGTATTTGAAAGTGAATTTAGTAAACAAATTAGTGTTGTGTATCTAATTACACTACTGCTGTGTATATAACTACAGTCATTAACAATTGTTATATTAATTTTGTGATAATTTAAATTTGATAGCCTAACCCTAGGCTAACATAGGTAAGAGTTTTACTGTTTTCTGTGTCTGGGTTTATTTGGATTCTTAAATAGACTTTCTGTATTTAAATACAGTCTTTATTAATTGTTACTTTAATTTAGTGATAATTTAAATTAAATTAGGTTTTCCAGTCACAGACTACAGTTAAGCCTACCTTATAACTTTTATATATCCCTGGCCTAGGCTAAGCTAAATAAATTGTTTAAATTTTTAACCTATTTTAAAGAGAGTAGTTTATTTCTTTTTAGGCTTTAGTGATATTTAAACTGTAGTTGGTAAAATAATAGGTACAGGTTAGTAAGCTAATAATAATTAAAGTATGTATGCTCTGTGTTATATCGTGGGACTGTAAGAGGTGGGAATATGTAAATAGATGCCGCTGCTGGTGATTTGAAATGCAGAGAATGTTGTTGTTAAGGAAAAATGGATGATTGCAAGACTGAGTGAAAATGTGAATGAATTGAAAGAAGAAGTATGAGTGTGAGAAGGACGGGACAGTCGTTAGGAAAAAAGTAGAGGGATGTGTCGCAGGCAAGGACGGGAGCGGGATTGGCAAGGATGGGAGCGGCGATATATGGGTAGACAGGAATAGTGATTCCACCTAGCAGGAAGATGAGAGGGAAAGGATAAAGTAGTGCTATAATAAGAGGTTATAATAGGTCTGCCAGATGAATATAGCGAGTTGTAGAAACTAGAAATAATGATTTAAAGAGATGGGGATCTCGAAAGTCAGTCAGCCTTTGACCTGCAGTAACAGGTTTGACTGTTCTTCCAGATGGGGAGGCATCAGAGAGTGCCAAAGGTAATTTGAGTTTTTGAAGGGAAGACTGTGATAAATGCTAATTGGGTGGAGACTCTATTGATACGGATACCTAGATAGGGACTTTTCAAAACTTAAGAATAAAAAGAAAACTCGATTAGAGTATGTTATCCAGGTGCCCAGAGTGAGTGATATCGTGAATAGAATAGATAGAGAGATTGATTCTTCAAATGTTGATTCAGATGTGATGTGCATGTGGGTACAAATGATATAGGCCATAGAAGGTCAGAAGAATTAAAAGCAGATTATAGGAGATTGATGATTCAGAAGATGAAAGCTTATTGGGAAGAAGGTGCATGATTTCTTTGGGAATTTTACCTAGGTTAGCGTGCAGGTCAGGAATGGGGGAGTAGGGCTTTAGTGTAAATGAAAGGGTTAGGAATTATGGTTTTTCAGAAAATATTAGGTTTTTGGATTTGTGGAGAGAATTTCTGGAATAAAGATCTTTTTGCAGCAGATGGAGTTCAACTTGAGTCGTAAAGGTGTTAGGCTTGTTCAGTACCAGTTTGGAGACTTTTTTACAAAAAAAACTAGGTAAAGTTGGGGGTTGTGCTAAATCTGGAACAAATAATACAAAGGTAACTGTAATTAGTGGGGCGAGAAAATAAAACTAATGTTGTTTACCAGGTAAATAATTGATGATAGCAATAAAAAAATACAGCAGTCGAGTTTCAATGTTTTTACACAAATTGCTCATTAGCCTTAGAATAAAAAAGAATGAGCTGATTAGTTATACCATAATTGAGAATCTAGACATATTTGCAAACTGCAGGCATGGGTTAATTGAAGAATTATATGGAGGACTCCTTCATGGGAATATGAAATAGGAGGGATATTCCACTTTATTTATACCAGCATAAAGGAAAGAAGGGTGGTGGGTGTGGCGCTTTATGTTAAAGCAATATTCAATCTGTACTAATGACTGACTTTAAAATTAATCATGATATGAATCAGTGTGGGTAGATATCCTTATATACAATAAAATCATATAGAATAGGGCATTTTATAGACCTCTGGCCAGAGTCCAGAATTAGATGCGCGGAAAATGTGAAAGAAATTGAGACAGCATCCCACAAATAAAAAGGTATAGTCATAATGCGTGAGTGTTTTTAATTTTCCTGGCATTCATTAGGATTCCTTGTCTTAATATGACCGTAGTAGTTCTGCATTCATAAATTGTTTATACTTAGATAACTTTGTGACCCATTATGGTCCAAGAACCCACAAGTTACGACCCACTATTAGACTTAATATTAACTAATGATGGAAAGTATGGGGGATGAAGTTAGAGTTGAGGAAAATTTAGGGACTTAGTGACCATATATAATTAGATTTAATATGAATGTGATATCTGGGCCCAAATTGCAAGTAATAAGGAAAAGATTCATAGATTCCGAAATGGCGATTTTACCAAATTTTCGAGACATGCTTAGTATAACTGGCTGGGATAAAGGGTTTAAAGACCAAAACTTGTTTTATCATTGTGGGAACATTTAAACAAATTGTAATGAATATTCAGTCAGTATGTTTTAAAGATAAACCCATTAGGGGGGGTGCAAGAGAAAACCTGTTTGTGGAATAGAGAGATAAGAGAGAAAATTAAGGAAAAGCGCAGGATGTTTTAAAATATTCAAGGGGTAGTAATAGGGAAGATGATTTAGAAAATATAGGGAAGAATAGAAATGAACTTAACCAGTCAATAAGAAAGGAAAGAGAGAGGCAAGAATTCAATTTAGCAAGGAATATTAATAAGAACCTGAAGAAGTTTTTTAGCTTTATAATTAAAAGTAAGAATAGGACAATTGGTCCATTAAAATTGATGAAATTTAGTGAGTTCAGATAAGGAAATGGTCAACATTTTCAAGCTTATTTTGCTCATGTTTACAGAGGAAAGATTAGATAATAGTGGAGACTAATAGTTCTTGTATGCATGTAACAATTAGATACAAAATTTGAATTTGATGTAAAAGAAATTAAACGTTATTAGATCATATTGACCAAGTAAAAGCTGCAGGCCCTGATGGTATAGATGGTAGAATTAAAAGGGTAGTTTAAGCATTGCAAAGGCACTGTATTTTATTTTTAAGCATTCTATAACATTTGGTGAGGTACCAGATGACTGGAAAACAGCATATGTTTTGCCTATATTTATAGGAAAGGTAGTAAGGAAGATTTGGGATTATAGGCCAGTTAGCTTAACATCTCTGGTTGTAAAGGTTCTGGAAAAGTTTACTGAAAGGTCATATAGAGAAATATTTAGAAGATACAAGGTTTTTATGACTCCCAGCATGGTTTCAGAAGGGGTAGGTCATGTCAGACAAACCTTTTAGAATTTATGGAACACATTACTGACTGCATTGACGAGGAGATCCAGTTGAGTATATTTAGCCTTTAGTAAAGCTTTTGATAAGGGTCCCCAACATAAGGCTGATGAAAAAGTTATTGCAAGGTGGGTTTAGGTGGAGTGGTACATGGTTGGATTAAAGAGGGGGGTTGCGAAATAAAAAACAGTGTGTAAACTAAATGGCAATATAAATCATCATGGGAAATAGTGAAGGAGTGTGTCCCACAGGGTTCAGTGCTGGGGCCACTATTGTTCCTCATATATATAAATGATTTAGACCAGGGACTTAAATGCAAGGTTTCTAAGTTTGGAGATGATACTAAAGTGGCCACCTCAGTTAGGAATAGTGAAGGATGCATAAAGATTCAAAATTATCTTGATAAACTTCTTGGGTGGGGCAGATAAGTGGCAAATGAATTTTAATAGTAAAAAGTGTAAGGTTCTTCACCTAGGTTACTCAAATAAAGTTTTAACTACGATATGAATGCGGATTGGCATTGAGTCTGTGGACCAAGAAAAAGATTTTAGGTGTGATTATAAGCAGTAATTGAAAGTAGCATAATCAATGTTTGGAAGCTAGAAATAAAGCTAATAAGAGCTGGGCATAATAAATCGCCATGTTGTTACAAGATCAAGGAAGTAATAAGTAAACTGTATAATAGCTATGTTTAGGCCAGTAATAGAGTTATTGTGCACAAGTTTAGGCCCCTTATTTAAATGAAAGGACTTAGATATGCTAGAGAGAGTGCAACGTAGAGCAACCAAGGGATGATTTCTGGGTTTGAGTGTAAGAGCTTGAGGAGAGGCTGAAGGAGTTAGGAATGTTTTCGTAGAGGAATGGCGATTTCTCAGAGGGGACTATGATACAAGTCTACAAATATTTACATCTATTGATAACATAGGACCAATAAATTTTTCATAGTAGAACATGGACAGGAGACCAGGGGACATATAAGAAAATTAAGAAGAAAGCATGCCATCTTGATATTAAAAAACATTCTTTCAGTAATAGGGTTGTTAAATTTTGGAATAGTCTGCCAGAGGAGGTTGTTGAAGTTGACTCGATTGCAACATTTAAGAAACGGTTAGATTTCGTTTATGGATGTCTTTTTAGTGTGGGTATTCATATAATATATTGACGAGCCAATGGCGGGTTTTAGTTATAGCAGTTATGTTAGATGGCATGTGTGACCATAACTTAGTTATTAATGCATGTGGATGGTTTGGGTATCATATTTATATTATCATTGTTTTGACTAAGCCAAACTTGGTGGATTTGGAGTTACAACAAATTGACAAGCCCTACGTTGTGCTTTGTGGATTTGCATGAGCATGTTTTGGACTTTGTGTATACTGCGGCAGTCTCGATTAGGCCCATGTGGCTTTTTACTGTCTCTATATTCCTAATGTCCTAATGTCCTAATGGAAGTGTCAATAAACAGTCGCCACTCACCTGCATCGAATGCTTTGACTCCCATAGCGAGTAGTAGGCCTGCAATTTCACTGCAATACACAAGGTTACCAACTGACTGGAAGAGCCTCCGCCGCGCAGCTCTCTGTTACGATAAAATGTTACTCTTGCGCCATGGTCCAGTCATTTTTCATGAAACCTCGAAGCCAACAGCTCAGGACAACTTCGGCAAATACAACTCTCATACAAGATCGTTCAGTTCACCCTGGGTAAACAATGACGGACCATCTGACTGTATTTCAGATTGATGAAAGACATCATCCAGGTCATTGGCATCCATACATGTAGACGTACTAAAGTTAACACATCCTTCCCGAATATCGACCGCAGTAAACTTGCTACTACTGTAGATATATGCGGAAGGTAACGTCTATAAAGCCTACGTACGTGCGCACATGAATTTTGTCATTCCTAGGGAATATGCAAAAAAAAGGGATCCATGATTGCACGAAAACGGGATGTGATACAGCAAATCCGAGAATATATATGGAATCAGCACCTCCGAATTACTATATATCTGCTTACAAAAGTCCATCCAAGAAAAATTTCACCGTTTTTTGTTGACCAGTGTAAGTTTTCTTATTTTCCCTAAATGGATGACCGAACTTTTAAATAACTATTCGACCGAATAGCGAAGTGATTATTCGGCCGAATATTCGGTATTCGGGCAATACTTTTAGCCGAATAATCGGTATTCGGCTTTTTCACTCTCCTCCAATCCCTTATATATATATATTATATATATATATATAGATATATAATATATATATATATATATATATATATATATATATATATATATATATATATATATATATATATATATATATATAATATATATATATATTTATATAATTTTTTTATATATATATAGACTTTTTTCTATCCAAATTAATTCTATAACATTATTAAAATCTATTTAACATTTTAACTATAATTAAAATTAGTTTGAACAAGCACAGACATAATAATGTTTAATGACCATTTTTCCCTGAATTCAATTTTTTTTAAATGGAATTCAATTTTTTGAAAATGGTATTTTTAAAAAAAAATTTTTTAAATATTTATTTTGATATTTTTATTATTTTCATTATTCTATAACATTAAGGAAATTCCAAATGTGAGAAAAAACTATTAAATATAGATGTAACTTAAAATTTCGATTTTTCATGATTCATTAAAAAAAAAAAATGGTGATTTTTGACTGATTTTCCCCCATTTTTTGGTATATATATATTTATATATTATAAAGTGTATGTACCAGCTGTTATCCATACTATATAGAGTATCACAATATAATTTTTTTGAGAAAATTAAATTATATTGTTAAACAAAGTCAGTGAAAGGAAAGTTAAAAATAGTTTATGCTTTGCTATTTAGGTAACCATTCTCTAATATTTTTAAAATAAAATGATCTTAAATTATGATGAAGAAACAGGAGCTGGTTAGCTAGTATTGGAGAAAGACGATTCCTTTTACTTGAATAAATATTTCCTGTTTGGCTAAACATTGTCACTAAATACTTGAAGGTGGAGCAGAGAGATATTTCCCAGCTAATTCAGGTAAGATGCAATCAGGATAAAGAGCTTTTCTTTCTTTCCACCATAACAGTGGATCAGCATCCGATTTTCGTTCCATAAGTGGTGCTGCAAAATATTTATCCACAGTAATTTGAATAGTATTTTCTAATTCATGTTGTTTTCTCTCACTGCTGCTTCTACGTTTGCATTGTAACTTTTTTCTACTTTGATCAGTTCCACTTGGTTTGATTGTGTCTGAATTTTCTTCTGACAATTTTTCTTGTGACAACACTAAAAGCAACATACCCACATTGAGCAACGTTTCATCTTAAGAAAGTGTTATGTTATTCCAGCCTTCCTATTGGTTGTCGCTTCTCCCTCTCACTTCCCCTAACCATTTATCTTTGAGGTGCCCTAATGGGCCTGCCATATCACGAAAAGGTGCAGGGTTGAGCAAGAAAACACACCTGAAGGGGGGGGGGAGGTATTTTGAGGCATCCATCATAAGGAAGACTTCACAGGTTGAGGCGCCAGTCGTGAGGTAGAATATACAGGAAGGAGGATCCAATGGAAAAGGTAAGACATCAGGAAGACTTGAAACTGGAGGTAATGAAGTAGAAGAAACCGGAATAGTAGATTCAGGAACCGGAGTAGGAGACACAGGAAGAAAAACACCTGGAGAAGGAGAAACAAGACAATGACATCCGACAGTTCTGATTCCAAAAAGGCAGGTTTCAGTCAATTCAATAGAAATGACTCCTCTGTTAGCTATCTGGTTTGCTTGAACAAGTTAAAGAAATTGACGTTGAAACATGCAGACTGGAAAGGACCTTCTTACTGTGAGAAGGACTTTATGACTCCAATATGAATGAAAAACGTATATATGATCTTAAACAGTATGTCAGTGTACAGCATAGTCCTCTGCTCCCAAGAAAATGGGAATCTGTCCTGTTCTTGTTAGAAAACCA
>JABUQX010107038.1:0-18133 GCA_015478945.1 Trachelipus rathkii | reverse complement strand
TTAGCTATATAAATATATATATAGTAATATAATACCGTACTCATGAATCAGTGAGGTATGCGAAACCTTATTACACACAGCACCTGTGAAAAAATTAAAGTAATATGGAAAATGGCACTGATTTACTTAATTAAAAATCAGATTAAAATACTGAAAGAAAGATAAAGTTAGGAGAAATGGAGATAACAATTTCCACCCCACAAGATATTTTTTTATCGCATTTTTATCAGACAGAATACTGGACGTAGCCACACGAAAAAAAATATTAGTTACCATTTAACTAAAATGTTGTATGGGAAATTTGATAGTAATAACATTCACGTGCTAATATATACCAGGGCCTAAATACATTTGGGAATTTCTACCTAGTTTCTATGAATATTCAGTTTACATACTGCGAAAAAAAAAAAAAATATATTCAAGTTTACATAAAATTTCCAATTTTTCATATCCCGGTAATTCTTTCTCAAGATTGACAAAATTATAAGTTCGATTGTTGATTAGAAACCATCAATGCTCGATGTAATTTTTTACAGCATCAATATAATTATTTTTTTCTTAGCCAACTCCGACTCTGAATGAAAAACTTGCGTCCTTTATCTATAACGCCTAAAAATAAAATCCCATTACATGTATGATGTATTAATGCTTCATAAGAAACTATAAATATATATAATATATATATTATATATATATTAGTATATATAATTATATATATAATATATATAATAATATTATATATATAATATATAATAATATAATATATATATATATATATATATATATATATACTAATATAGATAAAAATATATATATGTAAACGGCGTTTTGATAGTATTCACACCAAGAAATTTTTACCATACTAGCAAAGTAGCATTTTTGTTAGCTTAATTTTCGTAGTCAAAATTAATTTATGATTGGAAAAAGAAGCAAGTTGAAAAAAAAATATTAATATGCTATAATATAATTTTTTTTACTTATTCTTTTTCTTATTATTAATTTAAAAATTATTTATAAAATATAAAAAGGACATATCTAAAATAAAATGCTATGGGTAACTATTTTAAAATATATTATTAATTTTTGAAATTTTAACAATACAGACGTTGACACAAACAAATAGCATTTCGTTTCGATGTAAAGTATATCATATGCGATGTAAAATATAGTATGTGAAGCAGTTTGACGAAAATTAAATCATACGACTGCTTATCAATATTTTCTATTTTAGTTATTTATTAATATTAAATTCAGAAGTTTCGTTAAAGATTAAAATCTAATTTAAAAATTATCATTAGCAATTTATATAAGGTTTTTAAGGAATAATATCATGTCAAACTAAGTTAATTTGCGAAATGACAATTCATCATTGGGTCTTTGATTAATAGAATTGTGAATTTTGATATAATTTTTTTTCTGAGTACTGTTTCTTGCACTAGATCTTGGGGAATTACATAGAATGATAGTGGAGCTAGACAGTGCTAGCAGAACAGTTGGATTGAAATAATCCCGGTAAAAACCAAAGTAATGTTCAATAAATAATGGTCAACAACTCAACCTTTGGATAGGTTAATGACTAAACTTACCTTGGGCAATATATCTTCAAACTGAAAATAGACAAATGAAATCGAAAGAAAACTGAAAATAGCTTGGAGCATTTTAGGTAATTAAATGTAAACCTCCGTGAGTAATTTCCATTTCCAATTAACATATAATAATAGTCTGAATCAAACAACATAAATTTCTGTTGTTTGACTCAAACTATCGTCTGTTAATTTTCTATACCATCTTAATTCAGTTTTTCAGTTTTCTATTATTCTAAGTATATAACTATATTTCTCTGTGTTGATCTTAGTTTTTGTGTTGTTCTCGTACCTATAGTGCAAATCTCAGTGCCATACATACGTTAGTGCAAATCTCAATGTCATACTTTATTTCAGGCTCAAAAACCTTTTTCCTTAAAGTAAATGGAATTTACCCAAAGTGCTCCAAGCTATTTTCATTCTTCTTTGGATTTCATTTGTCTATTTTCATTTTCAAGGATAAAAGTTTAAGGCAGTTCCTATAACTAAAAATGAATTGTGACAGATGGACAAATAAGATATTAATTTCAGCTTCATTAAATATGAAACTTCCAAGGAAACAAACGCCTCACCAAAGAAGTCAATTGCATGAATAAACTGGCAGGCAAAAGTCCACGACAGACAGTTTGAAGGTATCTAGGAGACGTCTTATGTCCTACAGTGGACAAAACAGACTCATCATAATATATATATATATATATATATATATATATATATATATATATATATATATATATATATATATATATATATATATATATATATTTATATATAATATATGATAATTTTTTAATATCTATATATAATATATATATATACTGATGGTAATAATTATATATATATAATCTCTCTCTTATAAAAAATATTTATAAATATGTAAATAGACTATATATATATATATATATATATATATATATATATTACCTCTTTACAGAGGACACTTCGTTTTTTTTTCTTTATTGATCTATGAAAAAATAATAGGTAATAAATTTCAGTTTTGCTTAACTATCACAACCAAAATAGAGGACAAAACGTGATAAAGAATCCCCTTAATTCCAAGGATTGGAGAAATGATAAATAAATAAATACACTAATTAAAAATTTAATATTTTCATTCATTAAATACTATTAATACCTGCGAGGAAACGATTAAATTCTGAGTTAAATTCGTCAAAAAATAAAAAAGTTTATGCGAGATATGAAAATTAGCATCCAAAATTTTGAACTTTATTTTTAAATTTATTTAATGCACGAGTTTTAATTTCTAGTTTTGTTTCTAAAATGACCAAATTCTAAATTAACTACTTTTATTACTACTTTATGTAATTTATTTCGACATTTGATTTATCGGATTTTGATTTGAACTACTTTTATTTGGTAGATTCCATTTTGACCTGTGTGGCTCTCTCTTTCCACCACAGTCCATAGAAAAAAAAGTTATAATTTTAAAAGAAAATTGCACTTGTAAATTTGTTTTAATATGCCACAAGAATGTAAAGAAAATACGAACATGGCACAATATATTTCATGCCTGATTAAGGCAAGGTTTTTGTTTCAATAAATCAACATATGACTGGGAAACTATTATTTAGAAAAATAACACATTTCCGAGTACTAGTAATTCTTTATCATTCAACAAAATAAAAATTCACAAATTTTCTTTTATGATCTTGTTAATAATTAAAAAATTATCTGAAATTTGTAAGAAACTGAAGAATGTTACTTACGAGTGAAAGACTTTTAATCTTTTTCAGATATTTTCGCTTATATTTTTCAAATCCAAGACCTAAGTATGTTACTTAGAACATTCTTACAAATCAAAAACGTCTTAAAAGTAACGAAATCAATCAAAAGCAATTTTGTGAATAATTAACCTAACTCACCATACATTTTCATCAGAAGTTTGACTCACTCAAATCTTGACATTCTATTCGAGATGCCTTTTGTAAGGACTCGGAAGAACGTTTACTCAGTTCAGAAGTCAACTTTTTTTTTGTCTGTGACTTGGATTTACTTTTAAAAGAGTCTTTGTTCTTGCTTCAAATAGATCTTTAAAAAAAGAGCTACATATACACTTAAAAAATAGGGCCGAGTTCAAATTTGTGATTCGGTGAACTTTTTTAAAATCTATTTTTGCGTTAAAGGTGTAATTCCATTGAGGGCGATGCGTTTATCTAAAAGAAAATGTAACTACATTGTTATTTTTAAGGTGTAATGCAAATTTGACGTAATTTTCAGTCACATGCACAACACACTCCCACATATATATAATATATATTATATATAATATATATATATAATATAAATATATATATTATATATAAAATTTAATATATATATATATATTATAAATAATAGTATACTATATATATATATATATATATATATATATATAATATAGATATATCGGTATATGGTAATTAGCAGGAGGGGTTCACCCCCATTTTATAAAAAATCACATAATATATCTAAAAAATAATAATGAAGGAGTAATGAAAACGAAATCGTCGCTCCTCTTTAGGAAAAAAAAGTTACAGCCTTCTCAAAGTTGTTAAACTCCCATAGACTTTTTCATTTTTATCCCATGAATTTTAAGGTTCATTCAGGCCCTCTAGTTTAGGTTATGATAAGTTTTGTTAGGTTATACAGAGAAAATATTGTGTAGAATTTAGCAAATCTTATCATAAACTGAACTAGGATGCCCTAAAACAGCACGAGGCCCACTAATTTTTTTATAATAAAGCCTATGGAAAATTTTAAACTTTGAGAGCCCTAACTTTTTTCCCTAAAGACTTAAATCATTTTTTTTTTTAAGCTTCATTATTATTTTTTTAAGTATATCCTGTTAATTTTAATTTTTTTTTTAATAAGAAAATCTATGAGGAGTTTTAAAAACTTTTGAGAGGCTGTAACTTTTTTTTCTAAAGGAGAGAACGATTTTCGTTTTCATTAATTCTATTATTATTTTTAGAGTATATCTGTGATTTTTATGAAAAATCTCGGTGACTCCCCTCTTCACTACTGATTACCATATATATATATATATTACAGTGGCGTCTCCAGGGGGGGCCAGGGCCATGGCCCCCCCCGAAATTTTCTAGACACTAAAAATTTATAAGTAACATATCCATTAATACTATAAAGTGCAGAATTAAATTAATTTTAATAATCTGTTGCTGTTAGCACAATCTTATTGTTGAGTCCATTAGCTTAAACTAAACTTTGAAAACTTCAGAGAAAAATGAAACATAAGAATTTAGCTGATTTGAAGAATGATTAAGCGCCATCTCAATTTGAATTGAGTATTGAAATTGCTCTGTACAAGAATTAACAAATTCCAAAAATACAGACCCAACATTCCTACTCCGACCCACAGACCTTACTATCGCCCACATCCATTTATACCATTTGGATTATTTTAAAGATCAGCATTAGGAGAGAGGGTTTTTTTAAATTTTCCTTGCCAATTTTGTATCACCGAACGGGATCACGAAACTTTATTTTAAACTCAAAGAAAATGTATTTTGATTCCATATCATATGAGAATTTATAAATCTTTATTTTCAAAAACTTGTTATGTATCAAAAGAAAAAATAATTAATGTATATGCCATAATTTGTTATAGAAAGATAAAAAAATATTAGTAAGTAGAAAAAAAGTAGTAAGTAACAAGGAAGACACAAGATCATTCACAGAAAACAAGTCTCATATCAAATTCTTTTCGATAACCGCTTTACCAAAAAAAAATATAGAAAGATTGTTATAAAAAGCAGAATTATAGTTTTACATTAAAGTTTATGAAAATGTAGCTTGATATTGGTCAATCAACCAACATATCATCAGAGGTATCGCGCCTATCCAAATATTAACAGCAATAGGAAGTGTGAACTGAGTTTTGGTTCGCAGTCACAATTTCCACAGAATTAAAATTATACATCTTATTGTCTCCATACATTAAAGTTATTATGCGCAATTTCTCCACTTCCTCTAGTGTATATTAAAATGAACAGTCACTAACCTTATGAATTTTCAAAAACAATTATAGAATTAATTAAATATATAGTTAGTTTTTGGCCCACCACAGTAAATCATCATTATTTCAACATAAAAGACTTCTGAAAGTAGTAATCAATTCTATCTGTGAGAAACCTTAAACATTATTAAAAGAAGAAATGGATTTAGTTGAGAAGAATAACATGTGGAGCATGAAAAGCTTAATTGGACTAGCCCTCACACATAATCTGAACGATTAACTATCCTTTCGAATATATGACTAATTAGAACAATCTGATAAATGTATGAACGCACTTATCTCGGGATTTCCTCACTGCTCATCTCAAGCGTTTTTTTTTTAAATTTTTAACATGTAGCCCGGTAAGATCGGATTTTAAAGTACAAAACATTGTAAACTTTAGTTTTGAGGGAATTTAATATTTTTCTTCAATGTCCATATATAATATATATATATATATATCATATAAATTATGATATAATATATATATATATATATATTAATATATATTATTTATATATATATATATATATATATATATATTAGATATAGTTATATATATATATGAGTATAGAGAGAGAGAGAGAGAAGGCGTTAGCAACCCGGGAGGAGAAGAAGTTCCTTTACAGTATATTTGCTTTTGGAGAGAAAGAACTCACTCCATGTGACTTCAGTGCTTTGTGTGGCCCACCCCCCCCCGGAAAAAAGTTACATGTTACTTGTGTGGATACGCCCTACAAAAACACGCATCTTCCTGCTGTAGATGAAATAATATAGCTATCTAGTAATATAATATATATATATATAATATATAATATAATGTATTAGTAATAATTATACTAACGTTGTTATATTCTATATTAGGTTATATTATATATATTATATTGAGCGCAAATATATGAAAATGAATGAATGCTTAAGTTTATCCTACTGATAATTAAGTAGTTGATAGTAATAACACAATCAAACAAAAACGTTAGCCTCCTTGACTATGACCGCTAATTCGTTTAATAAACCCTTCTAACAAGGTTTGTGTTAGATTAGAAACTTAAACCAAATTAAGCCGGACTAAAAAAATTTTCAGCACACGGAAAGCTCCGAATGTATAACGCCTCACCCACCCGAACAATGATTTAATATAAATTTTGGTTAGTTTACGGCAATGTCAAAACCTTTAAAGGAGAAGAAGTGAAAATTCTAGACAATGAGTTGCACTGTCTTGATGGTTAGCTAATATCCAAGATCTAGTTTCCAAACAGGAGGTTATATCATGACAAGTCACATGATGGTCAATGCCAGAAAGGCATCAGTAGCAAGTAAAACAAAATTATATAATATCTATAAAAATAAATTTGGAATAAGGTTGATTGAAAGGATAGCTTGAGTCATTCATTCAGCTTGACAGAAAAATATAAAGCTCTTTGAAGAGGACAGTTGGAATATCTTAACTAGAACAACAAAAAATTATCAATCCAAAATTGTGATAAAAAAACAAATAGAGTTATATAAAATATCTATTTAACTAGCATTATATTAATTATTACTGCCTTCACCCTTATTATCTTCACTCACTTTCAAATCCCTGATTCTGGTTCCCTTTATGATAATCAACTATATATATATATATCATAGTATATATATACCTTTCAATATTGTATCATTCTGATCACACGTGTGATCGACTTACTCTTGGCCCTCTAAGATGATTACTTTGCACAATGGAAAAAAACCCTAATATGAGTGTTTATGGTTAGACAGCGAGTCACGAATTGGGTAGATAGATGATTTGAGCTAATGTGATGAGTTGTATGGTAGATATCTAGTATATGGCATAAGGAGAGAAACTTACCCAACTATATAGATATATACTTATCCTACTAAAATATTTTTTAAATTTAATAATTAATAGAAAATTCTTCATATATATATATATAATATATATAATATACTATAATAATATTATATATTATATATATATATATATATTATATATATATAATATATATATATAATAATAATATATATATATATATAATATATTATAATTATATATATATATAATTATATATATTATTAATATTATATTATATTATATAATATTAGTTATTACCTAGGCAGGAGAACATTATAGGTCGAATTTTATATCGAGTTAACTTATTTTTTTTTCTTTATGCTTCTTCTATTATTGTGAATGTGAAATTACTCTTGCTAATAAAAGCGTGTTTTTTTTTAAAAGAAAAGCAAATTGAGGGGAGAATAAGAGGGATATTTTTTAACTCCCAATAATTATTCTCTTTTCAGGATCATTCACGAGGCTGGTTTTACAGACTTTGACTCTGAATTGCTTCTTCTCGAGTCTTATTTCGCTTTTCAAATTTCTTTCCTTTTTATCTTTTTTCCATTAACATATAATATTATGTTCTTGCATCAGATTATGTTATGTTATCTTATCTTATCACTTCTTATTATATTTTTAAAAAAGCTTTCTAGAAATCATTTAGTGAGTAAGTTAATTATTAGTATATGTAATTATTAGTAAGTTATTGAATTATTATTGATAAAGATATGTAAGTGCTGAGAATGATTGAGTATAGTGTATTATTGAGATATTGATTATGACGAGTTATTCTTGAAGAATTTATGACAACTACATAGATTTGGAGTGATAGATACCAAGTGCGAAGAGGAAGAGCGAAGAGGAGGATGCAATCAACAAAAATCTAAACTTGTTCTTCCGAGAGTATTCGAAGGATAAAAATGGCCGCACTGGAATGATGAATCATAAGGGAAAAAGCCTGAAAATTTGTTGTTATAGATTTTCTTAAGATTTTAAATGAAGGAAAGAATAGTTAAACTGAATGTTAATTCATCGACTTAGATAAAGGACAGAATATAGCCTCAAAGCTTGAATAAAATTTTCCTAGCTATCTTTATTGTTTTTACCCGACCCTACCCAAAATCATTGTTTCCCTTAATTTTTATTTTGGAAATTTTTTTTTTGGGAGAAAAAGTAATAATTATCCCGCTGGAGCAAAAGAACCTTTACTAGCTAATTAGAGAAATAGTTTTAGGATGATGACTACACTGTTAAAATACATAATTGAAACGGACAGTTATGGATTTCTTCTTACCCAACTAAAGTAGAGTCATTTAAAACTACTTCAACATGTTAAGAAATTAACTTCCCCAGCCACACATTGTATTGAAATTCATGATGAAAGTTATGCTGTCAAATTGCACAAACTACTTCTACCACACAAAGAACTAGTTTAAACTATACTTGAGATATTTAGATGTATTTTTGTTATTCATTCGTATTTAAATATTTTTTACCTTGCTCTCTTACGTTTTAATATAATGAATATATTATATATAGTAGAATATATATATATAATATATATATATATATAGGATGATATATATATATATATATATATATATATATATATTATATATATATATATATATATATATTATATATATATTATTATATAATATATATATATTAATAATAATAGGTAATATATATTATATAATATATAATCTTGTGCACAAGTGATCAGTTGTGTGAAGATTTTAAACCTTAGCTATAACGAAAGTGTCATTTATTGGGGCAGAATTACATCGTGACATTATAATTCAATCAACTTTTTATTAAAAAGTGAAGTATGAAAAAACATTTTAATAATGAAGCATATATAAAAATTTTATTTTATATTTTTTTCCATTATTGTTTGAAAAATTCTGTAATATATTAAAAGTTAAAAGAAATTAAATATCTTAATGGGTAATGGGCCACTATTTTTTAAATATATTAAATGCAAGCTCTCATCAAAGTTCTTTCACGGTATAAAAAACTATTTCAGTTTCCCAGAATATATCTAATGCAAACTTACTTCCATCTGCCTGCTTAAGGAACTCAAAAGTATTAAAAAAGAATCCTGTTGTAAGGATTATACTAGTAGCTAGTAGCTATATATGAGGAATATGATATTATTATTATTATTATTATATTATTATTATTATTATTTATTATATATATTATTGATTTATTGATTTATTATCTATTATTATACTTGTATTATTATTACCGTATTATTATTATTATTACTATTAGAATTAGAATTAAGAAACTTAAGACCTCCCGTGACTGAGGCCTCAAAAGTATCTCTTCTGCGATAAACCCATATCTATTAAAAATCCCCAATCCAATCCGACGTTCCAAAGGAACCGCCTGATTCTTTCAGGCGATAGATGTTTGGTTATGTCAGATTCTAGTATTGCCTTTGTCAAAACCATTTTCTCTGCAAGCTTAATGTCTCGTATTTATTTAATCCCATCATTTTGAAAGCTTGTAGATTAAGTAAGAAATTCACCAAGGTATAATTTGAAAGGAGAGCTCCTCTTACCCACAAGACAGAATATGTGACAAAAGTCATCAGAACAGTAGGAGTTAAGAACTCTCATAAAGTATAGTATTAGGGCCAGAGACCCCATAACTTCTAAAACCACTCGCCACGTGGCCGAGAGTCGAATTCAGTGCGAGAACTTTCAAAATCCCTTCACGGCTTCAAATCTTCAAATCTGGGTCTTTCTAAACACCCCTCAAGTGGATTCAATATCCCACTCTATCCTCAACGTATGGTGCGGTTTGGCAACCCTAATTGTCAGCGTACTGGCAGGTTGACCTAGTCTGCTCACCAACAGTCTGAGCATCCCTCCCCTCCATTGTCACCCGAGCAACACTGATGGGTTAATCGGGAACCCTACAAAGGCCCTCAAAAAGTCGTGATTTGTCACCCGAAATGTCCTCCTACCAGCAATTATTAAGCTCTATTTTACCCCTCTTCCGACAGGACTTGTTCAGCTCCCCCTAAGTTGAGTTGCATTAAAGTTTGCAAGTAACTTCGTCTTGATTTCAGGATCATCAAGTGATCCTGTACTACAATGTCAGAATCATCGAACCTGGTGAGGAGATCGACAGCTACCACAGTTCATACTAGGGTGGCAGCTTCTCTCCTTGGGGACATCTCTTCATGCCAGATCAGCTACCGTTTTAACTTCCCATTCCAGAAGTGATTCTTCTCTATTTCAAACACTGCCCTAACATGAGGGACGAAGAGCCAAACATATTGTGAGGGATGAAATCCATACAAGGCCAAATATGAGAAACAAGAGCTCCTCACTCCCAAGAAAGGAACAAAAGCTAAAGATACCAAAGTTTCCAAGGTACCGGCCTCACCCGAAGGACGGGGAGTGGTTAATTAGGAGATCTCTTTCCGTTCTGTTTCCGAAATAGTCCTTAGCGGTCTCCAGCAGAACATGTAAAGCACCCCACGAAGGTGGTTTCTAGTGGTTCGGCCATTTTTTCATGCAAGATAGAAGAAGCTAGGCAATATATTGTCACCCACAGCTAAATATGGCTTTGCTCCGAGAAGGCAAAATTATACAAGAGGGTACCGCAATCCTGAAATCGCATCCTTGAGATCGAACTTCCTTTCCACCTTGTTATTGCTTGTTGGTCTCTTATTGCCTGGTTGGATTATTAATTCCACAGCTAAAACAAATAGACCGCCCCAATCTCTATGGTTTCAAGAATTCGAGACATGAAGGAATGGTGTTAGATAGATAGATATTTAAATTTTTATTGCTCAGAATTTGCAATTTTGAAATACCAAATTAAGAATGATAAATATAAAATATAAAAGCTATAAATCACAAGCAATCCATTGTGTGAATATTCCCTTTGGGAAATTAATTAGTTACTTAGATGAGGGGTAACCAACCCGTGGCTCATCGAGTCCCATTGATTGTAAAAAAAAAATTCAAGATTTATATATATATATATATATATATATCATATATAATATATATATATAATATATATATATAGTATATCATATATATATATATACTATATATAATATATATATATATATATAATTTATTATATACCTATATAATATATATATAATATTATATATATATATTTATGCGTGCGTGTGTGTGTAGGTATATGTGTAGGTGTGTGTGTTAGCAAAATTGTTTGCACATCGCAACTCGTTCACAAAAAATTTGGCACATGGCATACGAAAGGTTGGTCACCCCTTCGGGGTCTAGAAGTTAAACAGCTAATAATTACACGTTAAATTAATAATTAATTTTATACTTTTTAACCTTGTTTGAAGTTGATATACATTTACAATTCTCATAAAGATTATTTTTCAATGTTAATCGGTGTACATAACTAATTTGCAAATCATACACTCTGGGAAATTTTACTCTGAAGTTACCCGATATTCACGGAGCACGGGAATTAATAATACAATGATAGAATTAATGTTTATCGTAAAAGATTCAGATGAATAACAACAATTTGCCATTTTTGTACATTGATACGTCATTGCGAGTTTATTTATGTCAACAACCTTCAAAATTCTAATGCTTTCATAAAGTTTTTATTTGTTTAGTTTTTTTTCGATGCTTTGAAAGTAAAGTATTGACAGTTTCATTATATCATGAGTTCATAAGGCCTTTAGTTATCAACAAGAAAACCTCACAAGATTGTAAAATCATATGATAATACAGTATGTATTAAAAAAAAACTAAAACTAGCTTTTGTAGGTTCATTTTGTTGTCGCCAAATGACACAATACACTCACCACTCTTATATCAACTACTCCGTATATTTGTTAGCTTTTCAGAACGGCGTCGACAAGCACACACCAAATAAATATATTTTATATGATAAAAGGGATATTACCAAGCGATGGGAATATTTTAATAAACGTTTCAAATATTTTTACACTTAATGTTCAAGACAATATAACACTAAACCATTTCCATTGGGTCCTGTCTATTCTTATACTTTTATAGCGACGGATATCAAATAAATTATTATCTCTACTATATAGCCCGGTGTTTGTTAAGAGAATAAGGCGAGCGCCCAATTTCTGAGGAATAAAGGTCAACTCTATAAAACGATCCAAAAAATCCACTTAAATGCTTTACATTAATGTTTAAAAATTACAATATATAAGTTCCTCCTAGGTCTTCATATATATATATATATATATATATATATATATATATATATATATATATATATATATATATATATATATTATATATATATATATATATATTTTTATATATATATATATATATATATATATATATATATATATATATATATATATATATTTCTTTTATCCTCACCAATCATATTATAATCCCATCTTAACTGTAATTCTAAGAAAATAATATAAAATATAAATAAATAAAACTTTTAAATACAATTAAATCAATAAAAGTATTTCAAACTTTTAAGGTGAGATAAGATATTTTAATTTTTATTTTCTTATCATTGACAGATTTTTTTTATAAATCTGACTCTGCTTTAAGTAAATAATGAATGGTTCCCAATTTATATTTTTAATATCATAATAACATAATAACTTCTTTTCTATTAAATAAGAGGTCATTTGATTGTAAATTTGATGGGTTTGCCTTGTACCTTTAATTATCATACTTATTGTTTAATATTAGTCGTAGTTAAGAGTATTAATACTATTATTTTTGTCAAGCATCTAAACTTTTTTATATTTCAAATCCTCTTTTTTTTTTAATCTTTAGTTTTAAACTCAAAAAAAAAACTTCTTTTATTACTAAAATTATGTATTAGTAAAACCTTGTTTTTTTTCAATTCATTTCAAGATTTTCTAACCTCTTCATATCAGTGCCTTATATCCTTTGCTTATTCTCCTCCTTGTCTTCCCCCTCCTAATCTCGAATCAATCGTAGTAATGATTTACACAAAATTTTCATTCTCAGGTTTAATTAAAAAAGATTAAAATTTTTGGTCTTTGTAATTAACTGTATTTAAAATTTAAATTTTTTATATACTTATTTTTTTCGGTAAAAATTTAGCAAAATTAAATTGCCAGTTTAGTAGATTAAAAGACCTTTGTATTATTATTTTTCTCAAAAGTTGGCAAGATATTCACTCGACTTAAAATAAGAAATTAAAACCCTTTTTTATTTACCACTATTGTAATGCAATAAATACGCTTATAAAACCCGAATAAGGTAATTGGTGTTGGCCATTTTTATTATTATATATAATTTCACCTAAATACAGAAAATACCTCTGCCGTTCAGCCTTCGATATATAAATAGATAATTACAGGTTCCCTTGAGTAGCATTGCAATGGGCAATTGCTCTCGTACACTCACGCACCACATACATCAATCTAATTGAAATTTAACGCCGAAGTAGGCAGCCACTCATAATACTCTGCCATTCCTCTGAGATATAGTTTAAATGTTGGCTAAACTTTTAAGAATATACCGCATATATGAATGTGTTCGTACAAAGTTTGTGAAAGCTCTTTTCGTTCAGTAAATACTTGAATTCCCTTTTGTCTCCTATTTTTGTCCAACCAAATGACTTCGTTGCCTTTTATAACACCTTCGATTCCTCTGAAGTTTCAAGGACCACATTTCCAATTTTTTCCATTTATGGCATCTTCTCTTTTTTACATTAATTTATTATTATTATTATTATTATTATTATTATTATTATTATTATTATTATTATTATTATTATTATTATTATTATTATTATTATTATTATTAATTTAAATTTCTTGAAAAATATATAATGATTTCCTTCTATATTTAATTTTAATCTCACATTTCTGCTCAACTCTTTGTAGGGCTTCCACATGTTTGGCTTCTTCCACACACACACACACTATATATATATATATATATATATTATATAGGTTATATATATATATAATATATATAATATATATAATATATATATATATATATATATATATATATATATATATGTGTGTGTAGTGTGTGTGTGTGTGGTGTGCTGTGTGTGACTGTTTGTTCTGTAATGCGTACTCGAAAGTGAAGATATAAGAGTGCGAAGTATTTTCTTGGCGACTGCATTGAGCACACTTGTTCTCTTTTGAATTTATTTATTTTTTAACGATGCAATCGAATTAATGTCTTCGCGCAATGTATGATGCTTCCGCGTGTCGCATTCTAGTATATGACCCTCAAAAAGAGATTTAAAAGACTCGAAAAGAGCCATCACACTCCCCCTTACTTGCACGAACTACGAGTGTCACATAGGAAGTATGTGCTCTCCTCCTTTCCTCCTCCTCTTTGCAGAGTTATCAGTACGGCTCTCTCAAGGCAACACTGAACTCTTTCCACCTATCCTCCTGTTATATACTCACGGTCATTCCTATATATTATACTATATATATATATATATATACTATATATATATACTAATATATATATATATATATATATATATATACTATATATACATATATCTATATACTAATACTATATACTATATATAGTCATATATATTTACATATATAATACTATATATATATATAATATACTATATCACTTGTCAAACTCGTTTCGTAATTTGTAACTGCACATTGGTCACTTCTTCGTTTTTTTGAGAGTATTTGAATTATTTCCGTTTGTATGTCTACATTGAATGGTTCTTTTTCTTTTTTAATATGTAACCCTTCGTATTGCCTTGTTGTGTTTCGGTCTATCTTTTAGTACCTTACAAAAAAAAAATTTCTCTTCTCTCCTCATTGAAAATTCTTTTCCTTAAATAATGAAGTTTCAGTCAATATTTCATACGGTTTTTCTAATAAATACTTTCTTACTAATAATAAAATATTTATCTTTCAAACAAATTTTAGGAAAAGAAACACTCCAGATATAAAAAAAATAATATTTTATAATAGATAAATTTTCTTAAATTCTCGTTTGCCTATTGCCAAGACTCTTCCCTCCATCTTTATATCTCCCATGATGTTTCCGTGTCCAGAATTTCTTCTGTTTTTTCAACTCACGCTCTTCTGTTGAAATATATTTTTTTTCACCTAATGTTAAAATTAGCATTTCCACCAATATATGCATTCAAATTTCAAAGTAAAATCCACAAGTTCTTAGCAATGGTAATATTAATTAATATTCTTGAAACCTTAATATCGTCATCTTGTTAACGTTGAAAATATTCCCAAACTTTCAAATTCTTGAACTGTAAACATAAGAAGAAATTGTTTATGAGCAAAACTCGTTACCATCGCCCACTACCAAATCTCTTCTACGTATACCACAAAATCTTATTTTAATTTTAATAAAAGAATCATTTTTTTTACTTCCTTTAATGGTGTTTCAATGGGTTCACATTAGGATCCCACTTTTGCACATTTCAAAGATGAAATTCCAAGTTTTATTAGCCTCTCAAATCTTGGTTTTATATTTCATAAGTCGAAAACACATTCATCTCATTTAATATTTGAGATCAAATCAATACATGTATGTTAAAGGTGAGAGGGCTATGCCGATGAAAATCCAGAAATGAAACTTTATCTTTATATTTGCCTAATAACAAAGAGTTTAATTGGAATAATTGAAGGAAGAGTTTATGTAATTCTACAAGTAAGGGAACGAATTTGGATTTTGATTCGTATATGCCTCAAACTTATTAATTTGCGACGATTAAATCTTTAGTATACATAGAACATTTAAAGCATCGTCTAACTGAGATCTCTTTGATGATAAAATAAAAATAATATCCCAAAATTTAGTTATCAAAAATTTTCCACAGTATATTATAGAAAGGAAATAAAATAAACGATTATAGGAAATAATTTGCTAAATGAAGCTGACCATCACTCCAAAATGTCTAATTATATTTATTTTAAAAGAAAAACATTAGCAATGGAAATAGTAAGAAAATAGAAAAGAAACATTATAGCTTACATTAAAGCAAATCTGGCTAACAGATTTTTGTTTTAAAATATTCTATTCGCTTTAACAAATGTGTAACAATTTAATAATTGGGAAAAATGTTGTAATTTAAGTCACATCGAACACACAATAAAAGACTAGTTATGTAACACACGAAGAGTACTTCAAATTTTTAAAATAATACAATACTATCACACAAAAACACACTTCGGATTTTAACTACAGTAGTGAGGTAGACCGGATATCAATTTTCAGTATTTTGCGGATGCGGATATTTATTTTCAATATCCGTGGATGCCCATTGCGAATAGTTTTAAGTATCAAGAGTTTTCACCTCATGTAAATGGAATAGTAAAAATGCATTTCAACAAAAAATATATAAATTTAATAAGAAGTAGAGGAATAAAGAATTTATGTAAATTAATTACCTTTAATTTCCAGTATCTGTGGATCTAATTCCTTTGCATCACACCACCCATATGGAAAAGGCTGTAAATTAGTAATTTGTACTTCTCCAATTTTTTATATAAAAAAATCAACCTTTTAATTTTATTTTTATTACTCGTTTAGTTTGTATTTTATTTCTATTTTATAGATTATTTTACTTTTTATTTGTTACTTATTATATTTTTTTTCCTATAAACTATTAATTTTAATCCTTTTTAATTTCTACTTTATTTAATATTGAAAATTAATAATTGTTAAGTTGTGTTTTAAAAACGAAAAGCTTCTGAACTTTTTCAAAATCTAGTTTGCTTCGTTTTGCATGATATATGAAACCTACTTCACTGAAAAGACGAGCTCGCTAGCTAAACTGGTTGTCAAGTCACCAAGCTGGAGTATCTTCATCTGCCACCAAAACGTTTTCGCTTTTAATACTCTTCAATCATTGATAAAAACTCCTTTGACTCCTCTATATCTGGTTCTTCATCACTGCTAGAAGCTAATAGAATGGTCATAGATTCAGCAATACTTTTGCCTAACCGGATGTAAGGCTTGTTGCTACAGCATCTGTTTGAGATCTTTTGTTTTTCATTGAAGAAGCTTTTTTTTTTAGCGTCCTGCATCAATTTATCACATACTCGTCCTAAATTTATCCTAATTCTGTGGAGTTTGTGTTCCAAGAATTTTGTGTTTGTACCTCGAATCTAGAAAAGTTGCCGTAACGTAAACATCACTGTATTGCAGGTTTTGAAATTATTGCTGATCTCAGTTATTAGGATTTCTGTCATTTTTGAAACTCAATGCAGCATTAGTAGCCAGCGTTTAGGCAAAAAAAAAAAAAATTTTAGTGTTGCAACCACAAAGGAATCCCGCCTGACAAACAAGAATCTGCCTGAGCGCTTAATTATCTTGGGTTATTCATCAAAGGGCTTTAAGTAACCGAGCAATTATAATTATGAAAAGTGCATTGTCATCAGCCGTGAGGGTTTCACCTTTGTGTTGTGTGAAACATAGAGATATTTTGCTTCATTAATTTCATTCATTCTTCTAAGCATGTGAAGGCTACTGTTCCATTGTGTTTGAATATCTTGCACAACAGAAAGTTGAGGTACTCTTTATTGTATTTGTTTCAAATCGTGTAGAGCTTGAGGTGCAAGTGATTGAAATAAGTCAGCCACCAATCGACCTTAATCGTATTTGATGGCGTGAGCAAAATTTACATATATTTGCGCTCATACCATCGTAACTACAAGTTAAAATCTGAGTGCCAAAAATCTCCTCT
>JABUQX010107037.1:12500-25000 GCA_015478945.1 Trachelipus rathkii | reverse complement strand
CCCTGAAGGTCCTTCAAGCGAAACAACGGTCGAACGGGTTCTTTGTTTTATATGAGAACCGGCCAGTCAATAATACTCGTTATCAATGAATTTACCTGTTATTATGATCAATGTTTTGATCATGAAATCAGTGTCTTTGAGACCTAAAATAATAGTTATCTGAATATTTAAATAAATAAGAATGCAAAATTACCTTTGGAAACACTCATGAAAACCACTGGGATAATTTTAAAGAATACTTTAATAAAAAAATAAATGTGTACTGCTTTATACAAAACTAAGTCTTATGCATCCATGAACATATAACTAGATGTCCGTAGATATCTACTTACATGCGCACCGCATGGATAAAACTACAGTACTAAATATTAATATTATTTTATGCTTTAAAAAAAACTATATAGATCAACGACCATATATATATATACATGCAATATGTATATTTATATGTGCATCAATATATATATATACAAACAACTGTTACCTTACAACAAAATATTCTGACCTTAAATTCATACAAATCTTTGTCCATATATATTTATATATAAAATACATAAATATTTATGTGCAAAAATATGTATAAATAAATAAAATATATTAACAAAAATATATAGACTGATTGATTTGATAGGTAATCTTGGACTTTTACTTGAAAATTAATCAAATATGAAATTTACAAAAAACATCGATTTGTCACTGTGACCAAATAGTAAGAGAACAGCTGATATTTACTACAGCTGTTCCTCCAATGCAAAAGAGTTGCCTATTAGTGATTAAATAAATCTTTTGTTGCAAACAAACATTGAGTAAACAAACATTAACCATACGTTAATAAATAAATATTGTACTTACAAATGTTTTATATTTATCACCAAGATATATTAACTGCGAAATTTTGGAAAATAAATTATAATAAATAAACGCTTACCTGTAAGCAATATCTAGCAATGATATCGAACGCAAAACTCTTTACAAATGCATAACTGCAGACGACACACCTTGATATATCAATGCATATATGAAATATAATTTACTCACACTTTCTTAGAGAGACACAAACTTAAATACATTAATTTTTACAATAAATAATACAGCAATATTTATACTTCGAAAACTATATCACCATATTAAATTTAGAACCAATATTATAATTACTTTTGTAACAAAACACAAAACAAAGCACTTCTTGCCTACAAAAATACACCATCTAACATATAATAAACATCGATCGAGACGTATGAGGCATCGCAGGTACCAACTTTATACACCTTTGGTCAACAACAATAAAAGCGGAAAAGATCCAAATTATTCTTCTTTTTACTATTTATATGAATCCGAGTAATATAGATTACGACTATCAGCGAATCAAAACCCTTAATAATAGCAAGTAGAATGCTGTATACAATTATTAATTAAATTAGTAAAACAAATATATACAAGACATCTGAAGGGAGGGCGTGGTTGGTATCCTTTGGATATTACACTATTTCTCAAGAAATAACAACCTCTCATTCCAATCAGAATAAAAGTATTAACGAAAATCGAAGATTATGCGCTTCCACACCCTTTTAACAAATATGCATTTATTTAATTTTAAGAAATAAAACACTTATTTATATATATATATATATATAAAACCATTTACATATATATAGTAATACGCAGTTTCCTTTCGCAATCGCTTTAAAAATATTAATAATAAATAATAATAATAATAATAATAATAATAATTATAATAATAATAATACTAATAAAGCATTGATAACAACGACCAATGACAATTCAGATTTTAAGAGTGAGGCTTAAAAGATGAGTTCTCATTGGTTATTGTTTCTCCTTACAATATAACATATTTACAGAAGTTTGACCGGGCCTCGCGGCATACATGAGGTATATAGACAAAAATAATAAATAACATTGCAATAGCAATACGTGACCTTTACTCTAAAACAAATAAATGAAAATCAATTTATACACTTCATGTACACTACGTTACATCTTTGGCCCACCCAACATGAAGCAAATTGGTACACTTTGCTTTATCTACATGATGGTATAACATTGGTTTCATTTTCACAGCGCTCCTTCTTCTGTAGTGGCTTCTGAAGACGAATCCAATGTCTCATCGGCATACGATCTACTTAGGTAGTCAGCTATGACGTTATCTCGCCCACTAATGTGGTTTAGGATAAACCTGAATCTTTGGAGGTACAATGACCACCTCATTATCCTATTATTTTCATATCTCTTCTTATTCATAGCCGTCAGCGGTCTATGATCTGACTGGAGGACAAATTCTTTTCCATAGAGATATGGCTCGAACTTTCTGATGCCCATAACAATTGCTAAGGCCTCCTTCTCTAAAGTTGAATACCTTTGTTGGGTCGCAGACAACTTCTTACTCCCGTACGCGATAGGATGAAGAATTCCTCCGTCTTCCTGTAGGAGGACAAATCCCAGCGAAGTACCGGACGCATCCACCTGTAGCGTAAATGTCTTTTCCAACTCTGGCATCTTTAAGATTGGCTTCGAGCTTAATGCTTCTTTCAATTTTTCAAACGCCTGCTGATGTTCAGACTCCCACCTTATCTTCGTCGGCTCACCCTTCTTCGTTAGGTCTGTCAATGGCGCTGCAATTTTCGCATAGTTCTTTACGAAATCCTGATAGTACCCTGTGAGCCCTAAGAAAGACCTTACTTGCTTTTTATTCTTAGGTGGCTCCGTCTTCTTAATCTTGATTACATTGTCTTCATGTAATCCCTTTGTGCCATTGCCAATATAATGACCCAAGAATTCGACACTCGACGAGGCAAACTCGCACTTCGTCGGTCTGATGGTGAATCCCTCCTCCTGGAGTCTTTGTAGAACAGTCTCAAGAGTTATCGTATGCTCGCGCCAGGTCTGGGAATGGACGATGATATCATCGATATAAAAATCGACATCGTTAATTCCATCCAGAATCCTGCGCATTGACCTCACAAGCGTTGCACCGGCATTTACCATACCGAATGGCAGCTTGAGGTAATGAAAATGTCCATCTTCGGTTGAGAAACCGGTTTTATGGCAGTCTTCAGGCTTTATTTTAATTTGCCAATAGCCCTTGGCTAGGTCAAGTTTTGTGTAAAACTTATCCTTGGCAAACTTGGTGAATAAAGTCTGAGTAGTGGTCATGGGCTCAGGATCGAAGACCGTGACCCTATTTAAGGCCCTATAATCCCGTCCTTTTTCTGGACAACGACTACTGGCGCTGAGTACGGCGACGTGGAGGGAACAATGATACCCATTCGTATCATTTTATCTGTCTCCTTCTTCAGTTCCGTCCGCGTCGTGAAAGGTAACTTGTATGGCTTCAGTCTGATGGGGGTATCGTCTATGAGGTCAATTGCATGATAGTAATTCTTCGCGGTGCCAGGCACGTCTGTAAAAATTTCCTCATGCTTTTCTAGGATCTCCATCAACTCTCTCCTCATAGGGTCTGTTATGTCCTTGCTGATTTTGGTGTCGGACAACTTCTCTTTCTGGACCATTGTAGGATCCATATCTACTAAAGTGATGTTCTCTTCGTTCTCGGTGTCTAAGATCACCGCATCTTTTCCTGATGTTGGTCCATCTCTTCTTCTTCTTCTTCACTCTCCTCTCTCACAATATATTTCTTCAGTAGATTTATGTGATATGTTTTAATCACATCACCAACTTGGATCTTATAGTTGTCTTTACCATACAGTTCCACAACTGTGTATGGCCCGCCCCATCTCATCAGCATCTTGTTACTAGAAGTCGGTAGGAGAACGAGAGCTAAGTCTCCTACTTTCAGCTTTCTGGTCTTCGCGCCTTTATCATAATATCTCTTTTGCGAAATTTGGGCTTTGGCTAAGTTTTCTCTAGCCAACTTTAGAGTTTCATTTAGCCTTTCTTGCAAGTCAAAAACATACCTGTATGTTGACCTTGCCTCTTCAGGATTGATATCTCCTGCCCAAATCTCGTGTAATATCTGCATAGGACCCCGCACAGTCCTTCCGTACAGGAGCTCAAAAGGGGAGAATCCTGTGGAGTCCTGTGGAGCCTCTATGCAAACAATAATGGCTCTAAAAACTTATGCCACTTCCTCACTTGCTCACTGCACATCCTTCTGAGCATCCGTTTCAGGGTACCGTTAAACTTTTCGGTGAGGCCTTGACTCATTGGGTGGTATATGCTGGAAAACCTTTGCTTTATGTTAAGCATTTTCGTCACATCCCTCATTAAATCAGATGTAAACTGACGACCATTATCACTGAGTATTTCCTTTGGCACCCCCAACCTCATGAAAATAGATACCAGGCTTTCTGTAACCTTCTGTGCAGTTATGCTCTTAAGAGGTACAGCCTCAGGATAGCGCGTGGCGGCATCCACAAGAGTTAGGACATACTGATGCCCTTCTGAAGACGGTGGTGAAATTGGTCCAATTAGGTCGATGATTACTCTCTGGAACGGCTCCTCAATGATGGGCATGGGACACAGAGGTACTTTCTTTACTGAACCTTTCGGGCACGTCCTTTGACATATGTCACAGGAGTAACAATGCTTTGTTACATCCAGATATATGTTCGGCCAAAAAAACTGTTGGGTAATTTTACCCATTGTCTTCTTTACTCCTTGATGACCACCGAAGACTTCATCATGTGCCACTTTCAGAACTCTACTCCTATATTCTTTTGGTACAACCAAAGTAAATCTTTCCTGTTGGTTCTCCATAACTCTTTTAAATAATACCCCATTCTTTACTACATACTTATTCTCACCTCTTTCTACTGACCTCCATATCCTCTGTAGAGTAATATCATCTTTTTGTTTACCTTTAAAAGTTTCCCGATCATTAATAAGTTCCTTTATATCTTCACCATGAGCTATTTCTCCTTCACCCACAGCTACTACATTCTTCTCTATGGAACTTTGTGTGTGGGGGGCTACATCACCTCTCAGTGACTCACCATCTTCATTAGTACGATCTGTTTCCTCAGACCAATATGTACTATCTACCATCGATGTCTCCTGGACATCCGGTACTCCCGTACCTTCTTCAACGTTTTTTAGTGGTTTTGTAGGGACTCTATTTACTTCTTCTCCTGTAACCTCTTCACCCTTAGATGAACATTGGGACCCTATCATCACACTTAGTGATGGCTCTGTGGTTGGTTTGACATCTTTTCTATCGATATCCAAAGATTGTGGTACTGACGGTTTCCCTCTGCAAAATTCTTCCCTCTCCAAACTCGCCATTCCAAAACTATGATTTGTTTGAATAGATTCTTCCTGAGAATCTTCCTCAGCGTTCTCGGCGATGGGGAATAGCAAACTTCTATGGTTATGCTCGTCCTTCTCAATAAGAGGACCTCGACACACGGTCGACTCCCATGCGAGGTTAGGCTGACTCAGGGGTAATGCACCTTTGACATTCCCAATGACTAAATCATAGACGACTTCCGGCAGCACTGCTGCGGTCGTCCTACCCACATAGTAAGGGGTATCCACATCTACATTCGCGAGTGGAGCCTCTATCACCGTTCCGTCCAGCAATCTTATCTTCATGTTATCTCCAACATAACACCTCTTGGGTACGAACTTCTCTCGCACAACTACGACATTACAACCAGTATCTCGGAGTGTTTTGACTTGATAGCCATTCACCGTCCCATAAGTTACAGGTAGGTGTGACAACTTGTCATTTTCCACCTTCTTTAATTCATTCAGGAGATTCGGCTCTTCACCTGAACCATTCAGGACTTTATTGCCGCTTTCAGAGACTCCGGATGCTCCCGTGCTCTTTACTTCCTCCTTCTGTTTACCTGAACTACTTTGTCCTCTACCACTACTGTTGAAATATGGAGGGACTCTACAGTCTCTAGCGAGATGTCCTCTCCTCTGACATTTGTAGCACGTGACCACAGCTCTGGGCTCACTGCTACTGCGACGATGGTTCTGTCTGTCGCCGTTTCCGCTATTGATCTTGCCTTCATTGTTTGTTGCCCTTGATGTACGTTGGTCACCGCTTTTATGATTACTATTCGTAAAGTAACCACTGCCTCTCGATCTAAAATTATTATTATTGTTATGATGGCTTTTATCCACGTGATTATGATTCCGTGCGTGACTATTTGTTACGAATTTTAAATGATGAGCTTCCATATAGCCCTCTGAACTAACTATAATCTCCTCCGGTATCTTCTTCTTTGTTTCCCTCAGGTAAGTAGCAAGTTCTTTCGGGACAGTATTTAAATACTTGTCGACTGAGAAAAACTCAATAAGATCGTCAGGTGTCATCGTTACGTTTGCTGCGGTAATCCACTTCCTCAGAGCTTCAATAATCTTTTGCAAGTACACCCTAGGGTTATCATCCTCCGTAGGACTCATATTCTTGTATTTGGCGCCGTACCCATTTTCTGTGAGACCGTACCTCACTAACAAAGCTCTTTTTAGGCTGTCATAATTCTTTAGCTCTTCAACAGACAAATTGTTGAACACATTAACCGCCTTATTCGTAAGGAATGACCCTAAAACTAACGCTTGCTTTTCCTTAGGGATGTCATTTGCCTCCGCTTGTTTTTCGAACATTAGCAAGTACTCCTCTATATCATTTACTTTCTCATCAAAGAATGGTAGCTTTAGCTTCGGGTATTTATTAGCGTAGGAAGTGCTGCGGCTGCTTTGAGTGCTTTGAGAAGCTATTGTCGCATCGTGTTGACGCTGTCTATCGTCAGCATCTAGCTTCATTTGCAGCATTCTCTCCTCTGCTTCTCTTGCATCTTTTTCTGCCTCAAATTTGACTCTTTGAGCTTCAGCTTCGATCTTAGCTTTTTCTCTTTCATCCTCAAACTTAGCTTTCTCTCTTTCGGCTTCAAGCGCTAACTTTTTCTCCTCTAAAGCAGCAGCTATTTTCTTTTCCTCCAAATCAGCAGCTATCTTCTGTTGCTCGCGCGCAGTTTCTTGCGCCATCCTATCTTTTAATGCAGCAGCAAGTTCCTTACCCGATAAACCCAATGACTTACACAACTCTACAAATTCAGTATTAGAAGCCATTGTTATAATAGTTTTACTCAAAACCAATTATAAAAATACTGTTTGTAAACAAAGTCACTTCTTAACGCACGAATCACAATCACGTTTTCTACACAAATTTTTTTTCGAAATTTTGCTCCCACTGATACACGCAGGAAAACAAATTTCTTACAACAAAATTAAATATATATATATATATATATATATATATATATATATATATATATATATATATATATATATATATATATATATATATATATATATATATATATATATATATATATATATATATATATATATATATATATATATATATATATATATATATATATATATATATATATACAGGTTTAAACAATTCGTAGTAAAATTTGCAAAAATCTTGTGGGAAAATAGTATTTTCGGCCCTAAACTCAAAGTGAGTAAAAATCGGGAATTCCAAAATTACTATTTTCGCACTCAACTTTGTAAATTTTACTTTCTATATAAAAAATATTAATATATATATATATATATATATATATATATATATATATATATATATATATATATATATATATATATATATATATATATATATATATATTTGTTACGGTGTTTCACTCACATATAACTATATATATATATATATGTATATATATATATATATATATAATAATATATATCATATATATATATATATATATATATATATATATATAATATAATAATAACAATAATAATATTAATAATATAATAATAAGAAAAATAATAAAAATATGTTTTAATATATAATATATATGTATATATAATAATAATAATAACAACAACAACCAACAACATATATATATATATATATATATATATATATATATATATATATATATATATATATATATATATATATATATATATATATATATATATATATATATATATATATATATATATATATATTTTAATATATATATATATATATATATATATATATATATATATATATATATATATATATATATATATATATATATATATATATATATATATATATATATATATATATAAAAACATAAAATATAAAGTATTAAAATTATTCCAGTGTTTAATTGTTTCCAAACAATGAGTATTGTTGCAATAGCAAAGTACTATTTCACCAATACGCATAAAATCATATACGTGCAACTTCAACAAAATGAATAGTACAATGGACTATATTGACAGTTAAAACTCAATATCAACATATATCCCAGATGTTAATATTGGTGACAATATTTAAACAATATCTCTAGCACAGGTTTTAGCAAAACAACTACAAATGAATAACACTGTGCTCCAATATTCAGCAAAAATGGCAAAATAAATTCACAACAAGCAATTCAATGATAACGAATAATGACTGGGTGGTTATAAAATAAAATCCCGAGACAGGAACGCCCAATTTAAATGTAATGGGATGGTTGAAAAGATAATAAATTGTATGTCATAAACTTACTCTTCTAGCAGATAAACAATTCCTTGGCCAGGCCCCGTGACAATACAACCAACCAATACTCACTAAGATTCTCGAGCCTATATCGTAACAGTATCCAGACCTCCTGTCGAATGAGTTACCGGCCTGTGCAATACTACAATGCAATTTTATACTCAAAACTCACCAACGTATCTCCCTGAAGGTCCTTCAAGTGAAACAACGGTTCGAACGGGTTCGTCGTTTTATATGAAAACCGGCCAGTCAATAATACTCGTTATCAATGAATTTACCTGTTATTATGATCAATGTTTTGATCATGAAATCAGTGTCTTTGAGACCTAAAATAATAGTTATCTGAATATTTAAATAAATAAGAATGCAAAATTACCTTTGGAAACACTCATGAAAACCACTGGGATAATTTTAAAGAATACTTTAATAAAATAAATGTAAACTGCTTTATACAAAACTAAGTCTTATGCATCCATGAACATATAACTAGATGTCCGCAGATATCTACATACATGCATGGGTAACACTACAGTACCAAATATTAATATTATTTTATGCTTTAAAATAAACCTTGCAATATAGTCAACGACCATATATAGCATGCAATATGTAATATTTATAATAATACTCAATATAATCATATATACAATTAACTGTTAAACAACAATAAAATATTCTAATCTTAAATTTATACAAATCCTCGCCCATAAATATGTATATATAAAATACATAAATATTTATGTGCAAAAATATAATATAAATAAATAAATATATTAACAAAAATATATAGACTGATTGATTTGATAGGTAATCTTGGACTTTACTTGAAAATTAATCAAATATGAAATTTACAAAAAACATCGATTTGTCACTGTGACCAAATAGTAAGAGAACAGCTGATATTTACTACAGCTGTTCCTCCAATGCAAAAGAGTTGCCTATTAGTGATTAAATAAATCTTTTGTTGCAAACAAACATTGAGTAAACAAACATTAACCATACGTTAATAAATAAATATTGTACTTACAAATGTTTTATATTTATCACCAAGATATATTAACTGCGAAACTTTGGAAAATAAATTATAATAAATAAACGCTTACCTGTAAGCAATATCTAGCAATGATATCGAACGCAAAACTCTTTACAAATGCATAACTGCAGACGACACACCTTGATATATCAATGCATATATGAAATATAATTTACTCACACTTTCTTAGAGAGACACAAACTTAAATACATTAATTTTTACAATAAATAATACAGCAATATTTATACTTCGAAAACTATATCACCATATTAAATTTAGAACCAATATTATAATTACTTTTGTAACAAAACACAAAACAAAGCACTTCTTGCCTACAAAAATACACCATCTAACATATAATAAAAATCGATCGAGATATATGAGGCATCACAAGTACCAACTATATACATCCTTGGTCAACAACAATAAATGCGGAAAAGATCCAAATTATTCTTCTTTTTACTATTTATATGAATCCGAGTAATATAGATTACGACTATCAGCGAATCAAAACCCTTAATAATAGCAAGTAGAATGCTGTATACAATTATTAATTAAATTAGTAAAACTAATATATACAAGACATCTGAAGGGAGGGCGTGGTTGGTATCCTTTGGATATTACACTATTTCTCAAGAAATAACAACCTCTCATTCCAATCAGAATAAAAGTATTAACGAAAATCGAAGATTATGCGCTTCCACACCCTTTTAACAAATATGCATTTATTTAATTTTAAGAAATAAAATACTTATTTATATATATATATAAAACCATTTACATATATATAGTAATACGCAGTTTCCTTTCGCAATCGCTTTAAAAATATTAATAATAATAATAATAATAATAATAATTATAATAATAATAATACTAATAAAGCATTGATAACAACGACCAATGACAATTCAGATTTTAAGAGTGAGGCTTAAAAGATGAGTTCTCATTGGTTATTGTTTCTCCTTACAATATAACATATTTACAGAAGTTTGACCGGGCCTCGCGGCATACATGAGGTATATAGACAAAATAATAAATAACATTGCAATAGCAATACGTGACCTTTACTCTAAAACAAATAAATGAAAATCAATTTATACACTTCATGTACACTACGTTACAATATACTTAGAGAAATTAGTAGTAAAATTTTAACTACTAGAAGTAGTAAGCAGTATTTAACTATTTTTTTAGTACATTTTACTACCCAGTAGTTTATGTTACGAATTTACCTGGTTAAATTTTTACTATTTATTGAGTTGTTCAATGAACTTTCATATGGAGTAGGTTTGACTTTTTTAGTAGTTTAAATATTTTTCCGAAAGTGGTTAACATTCTGTAACCCCAATAGTGGTAAATTCTACTACATAACATTTACAAACAACACCGATATCGTAGTAATTATAACACCCGATTTAATAAATTAGGCGACTACTTAGTAATTGTTACAATTACTATTTTTGTATGTTATTTTGACTACCAGTGAAGAAATATTTACTCCATATTTGCTGGTAAAATTATCAAAGGAAATTTAAGTACTATAGGTTGTTGTTGTTATTACTATACAGAAAATATAATTGGAAGTAGGTTTAATTTTTGTAGTAGCTATAATATCATTGTTGAAATAATATAAACACTGTTTTAGTAGGTTTTAGACACTGACTCAGACTCCTTCTCTGACTACGAATCCGTCTCCTTTCTCCACTTCTCTTATGCATTTCGTCATTTCTTCTTTTTCTAGGGGACCTTCCCCTCGGAGGGTCCTGTAACTCCAGCCCCGACTCCTTACTCCTTCCTCCTCTATGCAATCCAAATTTGATCCTTCTACAGGTATTTCCTATTTTTATGGGCCAGCACCCCCCTGAAGGGGAGCCCTATGGGAGGTAACAACGTCTACGTCAATGTTACCCCATAATAAGGGGGGTTACCAAATTTGAGGGGGATACATCAACCAGAACTCCCTTAAATTGAGGGGAAGGAAAAAATGTGTGTTATAAGACTTGTTCCTAACCTTCTAAAGACTCAAATATCGGTCAAGCTGATCTCAAAATTGATCTCACTGGCCATAGGAACCCTTAATTATACGTCTTAAGCGTCAAAATTTAACGATTATAAAGAAAATCCAAGTCAAAATCGACTTCCATGACCTCAGGAACCTAAAAAAAATATATATATATATATATATATATATATATATATATATATATATATATATATATATATATATATATATATATATATATATATATATATGGACATTTATAAGTGGTTGACTCCGTTAAAAAATTAGGTTAGGTTAATTTAGGTTAAGTTTGGTTAGGTTAGGTTAGGTTAGGTTAGGATAGGTTAGGTTAGGTTAGGTTAGGTTAGGTTACCCAAAAATTTAATGTATTTACCCTAAAATTATTAAAATAACGATACATTAATTATTGATTTTCCCTTCTGGAGACAAACACTTATAAATAGCCATATATCATATAATATATATATATATATATATATATATATATATATATATATATATATATATATATATATATATATATATATATATATATATATATATATATATTATATATATATATATATAAATTTTTATTTTTTTCTATATATATTTATATATCTTATATATATATATATATATATGAGATAAGCGAATATGTAAAATTTTAATTTTTATCGTACAATCTCATTATCTTCCTTGGTCTAGTGGTTAGACAATATGCAGGAAGCTAAAGTGGTGAGAGTTCGAATCCCCACTCCCGACTGGCCGGTGATCGAATCAATATGGATCAATATCAATATGAGTTCAATGACGTGATGTGACGTAATACTATGAGGTATTGAAGTAAATTCAAGTTGCTGATAATGATGGTGGTCAATGCGTGGAATATATTTTACAATCACACAATGACAACTACACAAGTAGTAAATATAACGCTTCAAATCAGTAGTAAAATTTACTAC
>JABUQX010107037.1:5000-7500 GCA_015478945.1 Trachelipus rathkii | reverse complement strand
TCAACGTTGTCGCCGAGTAAATTGTCGTTAGTATGACTGATTGCCGACTACGTGTCAGTCATAAAATTCGTATTCGTTCTTATACGAGTTCAGCTATGAACTCTTTGGTTTCCTTTCTAAATTTACGTTATATTACATTTATCTTGTGACCTTTGGCAATTTTAAGACCTGTTTGAGCATATAAATCCTGGCCCCGCCTTCGAATGTAGTTAGTATGAACCAAGCGCCATCAGCTTGGAGATGTTTCAAAGCTCGGTTTTATTGAAAGTTTGGCTTATTATTCTAGATGCTGGGTTGATTTTTTACCATTGTATCCCCCATCCCAATGACTTTCTTCTATACTTGGGAGCCAATCAATCTATTCCTTTTCTTTCCTCCCCCTTACCCCACCCCCAATGTGTACAAAATATCTTCATTTTACCTTACTTTCGTACTTCTTACTTCCTCTTCCAGAAAGGATTTTCATCCTGTCCTCTCTTCTCTCTCTCTATATATAATATATAATATAGTATTAATAATATATTATATATATATATATATATATATATATATAATATAATAATATATATATAATTAAAATAGGAAAATATTTGTAAATTTATCGGACAGCTTAATTATTTTTTAAAAAATTATTTTTACTTATATATATATATATATATATATATTATATATATATATATATATATATATATATATATATATATATCATATAGTATATATATAGTATATAATGATATATTTATATATATATATATATAATATATATAAATATATATAATATATATATATATATATATATATAAGTATATATATATAGAGCGTATGTAAAAAAAAATTTACTTTATTATATATATATATAGTATACTATATATATATATATATATATATATATAATATATATATAATATATTATATATATATATATATATATATATATATAATATTATATATTATATATTATATATATATGATATGCTGACCCAGCACTGAAAACAGCGAAGATAAAAAAATGTGCGTATTTCTTACCGTCACTGAGCGGTACACACGCGTGACGCGTTATTTCTACGCCAATGAGCGGCGCACGCTGACTTCAGCTGGCGCCAGTGAAAGGGTTAAAGCAGTAAATCAGTAAAATCAATAGAGGTGTTACTTAACACCTAAGGGATTAGTATGCTTTTGTTTTACTGCTTTACTGCTTTAACTTTCTGCTTTAATGCTTTAACTCACTGCTTTACTGCTTTAGCTCACATACATTACATACCTTAAAGCAGTAAATCAGTAAATCAATAGAGGTGTTACCTAACACCTAGGGGATTAGTATGCTTTTGTTTTACGGCTTTACTGCTTTAACTTTCTGCTTTACTGCTTTAACTTTCTGCTTTACTGTTTTAACTTTCTGCTTTACTGCTTTAACTTTCTGTTTTACTGTTTTAACTCATATATTTATTAACATTATGTTTTTTATTTTGTTTTAATACTTTTTATTTATTTTATTATTATTATTTTTATTATTTTTATTATTATTTTTATTTTTATTTTTATTATTATACTTAGTGTTATTTACTTCATGCCTATTGTTATTATTATTTAGAACACACATACACACACACAGATTCACTTACACTCTCACACAGATTTACTTACACACGCAGATTTACCTACACTCACACACCCAGATTTACTTACACACACACAGATTTACTTGCACACACACACACCACACACACACACACACACACTCACACACAGATTTACTTACACACGCAGATTTACTTACACATATAACGTATAATTTATTAAAACATTTTATGTTTTAATTAAACACGTATACCATTTATATTACTTCATTTCAAATATAACTAAAAATTATTTCAAAGTTTTCTTAAAACTTCTCATAATAAAATCAATCACTTATCTTTGAACAAAGAATTTATTATTAACGGTTAATACTTTTTGTTTATAAATTTATAACTATCAAGTTTAAAATAACTTTACTAAAATTTTATGAATTTTATTAAAAACATATCATTTCTACGTACCTTTAAAACATATAAATCAGTAAATCAGTAAGGTCAGCCCCTAGCACCCCTCTACACCAAGCTATGCCACGTTTTGTTCTATTGACTTACTGCTTTACATCATCTTTAGCCATGTAATAAGTATAAAAAGAACAAAATAAGTTCTTCTCTGCTAACATAACATGTATTTTATTAAAATCTTTCTAAGTTCTTATTTAAAAATAAATTATTCACTTACATTTATATTATTCACTCGATGTTAAACTAAAAAAATTTCAAAGTTTTTTAAAAATAATCTGGATTTGTTTATTATTATTATTTTTATCTATGTACATTGACAATCCATCACTGAGAAAACACAACAACCCGCACTCCTTACAGGTACGAAACTGACCTCTCTTTGTAAAATGTGTTGTAGGATAATTCCTTTTTGTATCCCGGGGCGATTTAAGCCTAATTCCAGTCAAAATATATTCCAAACT
>JABUQX010107037.1:0-2500 GCA_015478945.1 Trachelipus rathkii | reverse complement strand
TAAGCGTGCGTCAAAATTGACCCAGTGGTAATCTGCAAGGTCAAGGCCGAAAATTCATTAGTGTGTCGAGGTGATGTGTGTGGGTTGTGTAAGTAACTGTGTAAAGTAAATCTGTGTGAGCTGTGAAGTAATCTGTGTGTGAGTAAGTAAATCTGTAGTGTGAGTAGAGTAAATCTGTGTGCGTGTAAGTAAATCTGTGTGTGTAAGTAAATCTGTGTGTGAGTAAGTAAATCTGTGGAGTGTTAAAGTAAATCTGTGTGTATGAGTAAGTAAATCTTTGTGAGTGTAAGGTAATCTGTGTGTGGAAGGAAAATGCTGGTGTGAGTAAGTAAAATCGATGTGATGTGTAAGTAAATCTGTGTGTGTTGTGTAAGTAAATGTGTAAGTAATCTGTGTGAGTGTAAGTAAAATCTTGTGTGAGTAAGATAATCTGTGTGTGTTAAGTAAATCTGTTGCTGTGTAAGTGCTATAAGTGTTCATAGTGTGTATGAAACTTATAACAAACCATGAAACTCATAAGATTATATAAGGAACATTGAAACTTCATAAGCATAATATATATATATAATATAATATATTATATATATATATATCATATATATATATAGTATATAATATATATATATAATATATATATATAGTATATATATTACTGACACGTGATTCTAGTTGGATCTATCACTCTCTGCTCACATTCTCTCTCTACTCTCTCTCTCTCTCTCTCTCTCGCTCCTCTCTCTCTCTCTCTTCTCTCTCTCTCTCTCTCATACGCAAATATATTAATTAGATAAATAAATATATATTATATATATATATATATATATAATTATATAATATATATATATATTAGTATATATATATATATATATATATATATATATATTATAATATATATAATAGCGACTAAGTCAAATTGTATGATTTGCATGAGCATGTTTGGTTAGTGGGTTGACTGGGAGAGCAAAAATCCACATGGTGCTTCTCGAGATGTATTTATTATTATTATTATTATTATTATTATTATTATTTATTAATTTATTCATTATTATTATTATTATTATTATTATTATATTATTATTATTATATTATTTTTATTATTATAATTATATATTTTATTATTATTATTATTATTATTATTATTATTATTATTATTATTATTATTATTATTATTTTATTATTATTATTGAAATTCGGTGTTATCACGTTGTGCACTGCTAGCAACAAGGCCTCACACCTGCTGCGCACCGACATAAATCTCTCTCTCTCTCTCTCTCTCTCTCTCTCTCTCTCTCTCTATTATATTATATATATATATATATATATATATATATATATAATATTATATATATTATATATATATTATATATATTATATATATATATATATATATAATTATATATATATATATATATATATATTATATATTATATATATATATATAATATATATATATATATATAGATATTATATATATAAAATTATTAATTTATTATTATTATTGTTATTATTATTATTATTATTATTATTATTAAATTATTATTATAATAATTATTATTGGGAAGCCGCGGACTTGCGTTTATAGACTTGAAAATTAAATTATGTATTCTCTCAATTCGTACCGCTGGACGGGTGGTTAAAAGGTCAGAGGTTTGCCTCGGTGGTGAGAGGTCGAGTTCTATTTTGATTTATGACCGATGGGGAACTCGGAACATATAAAGACGATAAGGCTTGAGGTGTTAAGGAAGTTTAAGCACAGATGGAAGGGATGGTGAAAATTCGTGAGTAGCGACCTATGGTATGCGTGTGTGTGTGTGTGATGTGTGTACACTGTGTGTGTGTGTGTGTGTGGGGTGGTTGTGGTGTGTGTGTGTGTGCTGATGTGTGTGTGTGTGTGCAGTATTTATTCTTAGTTTCATTACAATGGCGCGCACGCGACGGGCGGGAAAACGCGACGGGTGGGCGGGCGGGCTTGCGGTTCGCACCTGCGCGGGCCAGGATCAAGCATTAAGACAATCAACAAAAGCGCTAAGCTCCCTAAAAGACAGAACAAAGAATACCGGGGCAAAAAGTGACCCATGCGAAAAAAAAAATTAGGGGGGGGTAAAATAGGGGGCGCAATACGTACAACGGTTGCTAACGCAACCGTTTGGCGCAGCCCTTCTTCGAAGGGGGGTGCCAGAAAATTGGGGTGCCAGAAAATTACGGTTGCCAAAAAATTAGGGTGCCAGAAAATTAGGGTTGCCAGAAAAAATTTGGGCTCAAAAAAAGGTCAAGCCCAAAAAGCGTCGAAGAGCCAAAAAGGGTCAAGGTCAGGTAAAAAATTGGGCTCAAAAAAGTCAAGGTAAAGCGTAAAAAATGCACCGTAGGGGCAAATTTTGCCACGGTGTCCGGAAATCCCCTTTCCTTCTACTAATTTTGTCTTACCAAATTCAAAGGCCCAAAAACCTTTTTTTCATGTATTGTATGGACGGGTTTTGCCATACATTATCTCTCTCCCAAA
>JABUQX010107036.1:17500-28891 GCA_015478945.1 Trachelipus rathkii | reverse complement strand
AAATATAAAAGAAAACATAATGTAATAAATATATGAAGTTTTAAGTGCAGTAAAGCAGTAAAGCGGTAAAAGCAGTAAAGCAGTAAAACAAAACCTACTAATCCCTCTATTGCTAGCAATTGCGCTATTGATTTACTGTTTTACTGCTTTTAAGTCGTAAAGTATATGTTTATTTAATAAAAAGTTTAAAGTATGAAATAAAAGGCTGACTCATAGTATAGAAAACGGTATATTTTTGAAAGAAATTCTTTTGAATAGTTTACATTGATAAATTACTATTTAAATATGTTATCTTATATCTGTAATATTGCCCTGCGGGCGCACGCGCGGTTTTCGCGGTAAACTATTGCACTGCGGGCGCACGCTTTGTTCGTCCGGCGGGCGTGTTGCGGACGCGAAACTAAGGAAACGTTTTGCAGTTCACTGACCCATTTGTGTATTCCTATGGAAGTGATGAAACTTTAGTTCATCTTTACTCTCGCATTTCGTCTTCTTTCTTATCCATATGTTCACCACAACCCTCCTTAGGAGTCTTCATACTCATCTGAGGATTCTGAAACCTATAAAAAACGAATTCTATACCATTGAAAAACATATAATGTAGACCCCCTTCTTTTTCTTAATAAACGCACGGAAACGGTTAGAGAAGCATCCTATATGGGTGCTAGATGTGGTGATCCTAGGAGGCACTCAGTTGGGCACTATATGGCACTCACTTGGCACTCACTTGGCATCACTTAGCACTCAGCTAGCACTCAGCTGCCTATCTGGCACTCACTACTTGACGCACCTCAACTCTGCACTCATCTGGCACTCGTCTGACACTCCTGTGGATCTCATAGGACACTCATAGACACTCCTTACGGTGATGCCTGGTTGTACAATGATGATTGATATATATATTAATATACCTATATATATACAACACTGATATATTATATATATATAATTATATATATTATATAGATATATATATATATATATATATATTATAATACATATATTAATGAATTATATATACTGTATAGTCAAATGATATATATATATATAATATATGAATAATATTATATTATATATATATATGATATATATATTTTATATATATATATATATATATATATATATATAATATATAATATATATATAAATATAATATATATATACTATATATATAATATATATAGATAAATAGGGAACCACAAAATTGTAAATTGAACCATCCAAATCTGAAGCCATCAATCAAATTCTGACCATTCAAATCTTAACCACCAGCAAAGTTGCCATCAAATCTTAACCACCAGCAAAGTTGCCATCAAATCTGAGATGAACGGGTAGCAGGATGGGCTGGAGGGAGTGTATGTGTTATGTTGTGTTTGTTTGTTGTGTGTGACTAGTGTGGTGTATGTGTCTAGTATGTGTGTATGGTCGTATGTATGTGTGTTATAAGATTGTCATAGTGCGCATCATTACAAATTACGAAGGAAATAAGATCGACTGTGTGTGTGTGTCGGTGTGTTGTGTGGTGTGTGTGTGTGTGTGTGTGTGTGTATGTGTGGTGTGTAGTCGTGTTTCGGAGTGTGGATGGAAATAAAATGAACTCAAGTTATTCCCAGGACAGGTAGCTAATGAGCTCGAGTTAATCCCACTTAATCCTTCACATACCTTCGTGGAATGTAAAATAATCGCAACAAATATCGTATCGATACCAAAATAATCGAAACAAATATCGATGCCAAGCATCGAAAGGGGGCCAAACCCCCCAAGAGGGGTCAAAAACTAAGGGGGGACACGTACGACGGTTGCTGCGCAACCATCTGGCGCACTCCTTCTTCGAAGGGGTGCCAAAATCAACCTCAGGAAAGAGTATAACAAATAATCGATACAGTATCGATACACAAAATAATCAATATTTTTACCGATATTTCATAGGACGATATGGCCTCCTTACTACTCACAAGGACTGTTTACTACATAGAGACTAGGGATTCTCTCCCAGTGTTTCCAAGACTTCGCCGTCTTCCTGAAGATAAACTGAAAGCAGCAAAAGCAGAGTTCGACACTCTTTTGAAGAATACAATCATCAGTCCCTCCAAGTCTTCTTGGGCTCTCCGCTCCTGGAGGCCTTGTGGTGATTACAGATCATTGAATGTCATTATTAAAAGGGATGGATATCCACTTCCTCACATTCAAATTCTCTCACAATTTCTAAATGAATCAGCAATCTTCAGCAAAGTAGACCTTCAAAGGGCATACCATTCAAATCGTCCAATACGACCGGAGGACATCAACAAAGACTACCATTACAACTTCTTTCGGCCTGTTTGATTACGTTTCTATGCCGTTTGGTTTGAAAAATGCTGGCCCAAATTTCAACGCATAATGAACTCCATTTTTCGACATCTTTCGTTTATTTACGTTTATCTAGATCACTTGATAATTTTTTCATCATCTCGGGAACAACATGAAGAGAACATCTCGGGCCGCTACTTCCAAGCATTCTCAGGAAAATTCTTTCAAAATTTCCTCGTTAGAAAAATGTGAATTTTCAATAGTTACCTATTTCTCAAGTTATTGGATGTAACGAGCGTCCCATGTAGTATATTCTCTAAGATGCGACTTTTCTCCTCCTTCAGAAAAAGATATTGAAATGTTCCATAGTACCTTCTTCTGTTTGGAGTTCCAGCCCAGCTCTGTAAATGAAGATTCTAGTGGAATCGGACATAGTGTGATGCTATATACTCTTCGTTCATATTACTTGTTTGGACATACATACTCCGTACTCCTTTATCAGATAAAAGCAAAACACTATCCAAAAGATAAGCCCCTACGTGGACCACAGAAGAAGAATTCTTCATTGAAATCAAGAATCAATTTCAAAACGCCACAACTCTTCCATTCTTTCCGAATGTTGTACTCATCTTCAACTTTGTCACAGATAGCAGCCAGACTCTATAGGAGCAGCCCTTCATCAGATGTTGATGGACAGCCAGTACCTATAGATTCCTTCAACAAAACTTATCATGCTTAACGGAAGCATCCACGAAATAATAACTCGATGTCCTTTCGTACCATGAAACTTTTCTATGCATGCCCTACTCTATTATTCTGTTTCTTGTTATTCTCATAGACATTTTATCATTAGAAGGAATGAATATCATCTTGTGCACTGATCACAAACCTCTCGTCTCAGCTTTCTACAGTAGAAATCAAGCAAAAAGTGATAGGCAATAATGTCATCTTTCTGTCTTAACAGAGTATGTCTTTTCAATGACTTATCTTAGGGGTGCAGATAACATTGTGGCAGATGCTTTTTCTCTGATATACTCGGTAACAGAAGACGCCTTCTATTTACCTGCCATCGCCCGTCTTCAATCAACGGATGAAGAAACTACCACTTTTCAGCAGCGTCCTCATTCTATCCTCTACAAGATAATCTTCAGGTATGGTGTGATACTTCATCAGCTTTTCCACGACCATTTTTGCCAAAACCTTGTCGCTAACAGATTTTCAACAATTTTCATTAGATGTCTCATCCTGGAGTTAAGGTCTCTCTGCGTCTTATCAAGACTAGATATTTTTGGCCTAACATGGATCGTGACATCAGAATTTTGGTTCGCTCTTGTCAGCAGTGCCAACTTTCAAAGATCCAACTACATACTAAACCACCTATTGCTCCCATGGAAATCCCGTCACAACGTTTTGAAGCGGTACATATCGATATCGTGGGACCATTTCCTCCATCTGCCTTGACTGATACTTCAGCTCCAGTCTTCAGATATCTACTCACGTGCATTGACAAGAACATCAACCAGAACACTAAGTAGAAAGTAGCATTTCCTCTAGTAATTTGCCTTCATGCAATGGGTATCAAGATTTGGAATTTCTCTCTATGTAATCTCAGATAGAGGTTCACAGGAGTTTTTCACCTAGCTATCAAAGATTATTAGATTTCAGAGACTCCGTACCAGCGCTTACCACCCATTAGCAATTGGTTAAATCGAAAGGTTTCATCGGTCTCTGAATAGTGTTATCATACGAAGGAAACTAAACTGGTTACTCTCTCTCTCTCTCTTCCAATCATCATGCACAGTCTTCGTTGCATTTCTGATGACTCCGGATTTTCTCCTTTTCTAGCAGTAACCGGAAAATTATTTCTTGTACTTAAGAGCTTCTTCAAGCACCTTAAAAACAGAGATTCTTGCAAAGACCTCATAAGAAAATTTATGGTTCACATGAAACAACTGTATTTTCGAAGGTTACCACCCCTTCATCCCCTCAGTGAATCATCATACATTCCCATGTCATTCTTCGAGTCGACCGCATTCGGAAAAGTCTTGAAGCATCTTATTCTGGCCCTTACAAGGAACTTCAACTGATGGATCGGTGGTACAAGATACAATTTCTTGATAGACGGACGGATGTAGCCTGCCATACTCCCTTCGAATCCGCAATGGTTCTTCAATCAGTTGATGATTTGCTTTCACAGATGGTTTCAAAATCGGTTGTTGATTCGCCTTCACAGATGGTTCCTCACTCCGATGATGATTCGCCTTCACAGACGACCACTTCATCTGCTGAAAAATTATGATCAAGATTTAATGAATAGACGTAACCCAGTTAGAAAAGTGAGCTTTCATTAGTGCATTTGTTAAAAAAGTGAATTATGTAAAAAAAAAAAAAAGTGCATTTCCGTTTTAAATTTAATAATAATAGTTTAAAAGTGATTATATTTAAATAATATTTAGTGATTTTTGTATATAAATTTTAGTGTAAAAATACGCTCCATTCTAGGGGGCGAAGTGTATATATTAAACTATTATTTTTATTTTAATTTTATTTACTTGTTCTTGGTTTTATCTCACAAAAATATATATATTACATATTTTACTTTTTAAAATTAAGTTTGTATTCATAAATTTAAATTAAATATAATATTTACTATTTATGTTAAATATAAAAAACTTTTTATATAAAATTGTTAAGCAAAATGTATTATACTTTGTTTTAAAAAATAAAAATACTTATTATACAGAAAAGTTAATCCAGCGGAAGGTTTTCTATTTTAAATTACGTATTTCTATTATCGCAGAAGAAAAACAAGTTGATTTTAAGCTCTTTGTTGGTATTTAACATTCTAATATATACTAAATAATGTGAAATAATGTGTATTATGATGTTTTATAGCATTTTCACCATATTATGTAATTCAATTATTAAAAATAACTTGATTATTGATGATTATGTGTAGTTTGCGAGTTGTGCTCGTTAAATATCCCTTATTTTGTTTCCTATAATTGGGGGAAACATAAAATTAAGAGTACTAAAAATCGCAAGTGTACAAGAAGTTTTATGACAAAGTTGAAAATATTGTAATTAAAGTTTAACTGTATGTGAGTGAAGTTGTTAAATATATTTAAAAGTTTTTTAATAAATTTATTCTTTCCAATTCAACATTCGAGTTTTATTACAGATACGAGAGAGAGAACTTCAAGATAACTACAGCGACCAGTGAAGCGGAGCAACAAGCAGAAAAGATAACTACAAACCCTCCTCTATGTCTACCAGACCTGTTAGATGGGGAAAAATAAGAAAAACTCCCAGCACTCTCTGCTCCGGCCTACAAAGAGACTCTCCAGCTCTGGCTTACAAAGAAGCCGAGCTCTTCCGCCTACAAAGAGGCCTAGCTCATTCGCCTGCAAAGAGGCCGACCTCTTCCGCCTACATAGAGGCTGAGCTAGTTTCCGCCTGCAAACCCCGGGGCTACAGAATTAGTGACAACTCGGGAAGTGGAGGAGAAAAAAAATAACTCTCCCAGCACTCTTGCCACTTCATATATATATATATATATATATATATATATATATATATATATATATATAGATAATATATCTTATATTTTTTTTGTGATTATAAAATATATATATATATATATATATATATATATATATATAGTGTTATATATGTATATATATATATATATATATATATATATTGTTATATATATATATATATATATATATATATATATATATATATATGAATAAACAGTAAACAGCTACAAAAATAACAAAAAATATGATGTCATAGAAATATTGTAAGCTGATTGGTTGGACTGGAGTGACGTACAGTCGTTATTACCAATTGCAGTCGTTATATATATATATATATATATATATATATATATATATATATATATATATATATATATATATATATATATATATATATATATATATATATATATATATATATATATTGTATATATATATATATATATATATATATATATATATATATATATATATTGTTGTGGTTATAGATATATATATTTATATATATATATATATATATATATATATATATATATATATATATATATATATATATATATAAAGTTATTTAATTATTATTATCGACGTTCCTAAACAAAGTCGTGTTTTAAAGATAAAATTGTATACAGCTTATCTCTGGTATAACGGTAAGAACCCTGGCCAGTCATTCATGATATTCAGGTTTCAATCCTCCGTTTGATGAGTTGAAATGACTATATTTTTGAAATTATTTCACAACATGAGGTCGTAGAAAGATGATTTAAATATCGATTTGCGGTAAACGACCACGATAAATTGAATGGAACCATCAGAAATGATCTACCGATTATTTGCTATCCTCCGAGTTCAATTTTCCCGCCTCGAACACAAACCGTCGCCTTGGAAGCGTGCCTTCGCCCTCGAACTCAACCTTGGAGACGTGACGTAGCCCTTTAACTCGACCTTGAAGACGTCCCATTGCCCTCGAGGGCGCCGTCATCATTGAGCTAAAGAAGTCGAACTCCTCCGAAGTTAGGGGCAGCTGCTGACAAAACTTGGTCGATCGAGCCTTCGAAACACGGCGGGGCACGGGACGGTACGGTGTTCGGTGCGGTGAGGTGCGCGGGGTCTTAGAACTAAGCCGTAATGCGTCGTCGATCTTGGGAACGGGTTCCCCGACCATGGAAACCCTTAATTTGACGCATCAAACGCCAAAATCTAACGATGTTAAGGAAAATCCAAGTCAACGGCAGACGTGACTTGGAATTCCTTGCTCCAAACGCCTTGCCGACCTCAGAAACGTCTTTCCCGTACTCGGAAACCCGCAATTTGTCACCTCAAGCGTTAAAAACGAGTAAAACATTCGTCTAGTACCGAAGGTAATAGAAGTACCAAAGACATACGGCTAGTGCTGAATATTCGCTTGCCGTCGGAATAGACCTCCTTACTACTTTAGTTAACATATTGAACTACGAAAAATGCTTACATAACAAAGTTTAAACTTAGCAACTGCTGTCAACATAGCATTCTCTAACACTATTTTACATTTCCAAAGCAAAATCTGTAATGAAAATTTAATTAACATCACATACACAATCATTATTATTAATAAATAAAATAAGGATAGGGACATTAAGAGGGTTTACTCTCAGGTCTAGAGGAGGAGAGGTGATATTCAACAAAGTGGAAATTAGTATAAAGACCGAGAAGGTTGCATAAATTAATGAAGAAAGAAGACTGAGCATCAGAACAGGTTGGCAATTCTATGGCGGCACCAACTCCACCACTGGAGGGCGTCAATTACCAAGTGGTAAAATGGTAATGGTAGATGTGCGGATGAGAGTATTATATATATATATATATATATATTATAGTTATATATATATATATATAAATATTTATATAGTATATATAATGCGGCGTACCTGAAGAATACACTGGTAGTAGAGTCTTTATATAGTTATATATATATTATTATTATTATTATATATATATACATATAAGATATATAAATATATATATAAATATATATATATATATATATATATATATATATATATATATATATATATATATATATATAAATATATATAGCTAGCCAAAAATATCGGAAACTTATTTTTATATTTTTGCGTAAAGCAATTTATTTGAAGGAAAAGCTTGCTTACATTATATTTACCAAATACTTAATTTTAAAGCACATTCCAATTGAGTAATTTCTTAGGCCTACCATTTTTTTAAAATAAAGCTGTGGTTTTATAGTTAAGTTTTTAAAGCGTTTTTTCTTTAAAAAATTTACACTTACTCCATTATGCATTATTTCAATTATTTTATGTATATAATGCTAAATACCACTTAAATAAAGTTATATAAAATTAATATTCAATATCAGAACAATCAGACACATCTGATACAAAAATTTCAAACAAACCCACACATTTCGTATATATTTACGGGAAGAGAACGTAAACGAAGGTTTCCATATATTTCTGGATTATAGACAGACTAGCCCGCTCCCTTATAAGTTGACGTATAAAATGACGTCATTCGTCCGTCCGTAGCATAGAATTTTACTTTAAGATCAGAGAGAATTCTAAATGAATTCAATTATTATTATAGCTATTATTGTCGGTTATTTTTATTTAACTTAAGATGCAAAATAGCTTCTTTTTTAACTTTTATATAAAATTTAATAATTTAGTATAAAATTCTTAATTTCAATTATTTAAAACCTAAAAATATTGGGTAGGAGCCACCACCCGGCCTACCCCATATACAAGTCTCCTTATATATAGTATATATATATATATATATATATATATATATATATATGTTATTATATATTATTATTATATATATATATATATATATATATATATAGGTGGTATATACATATATATATATATATAAATATATATATATATATATATATATATATATATATATATATATATATATATATATATATATATATATTATATATATATATTATTATTATTATTATTATGTTATATATATTATATATATATATACATACATATTTATATATATTATTATTATTATTATTATTATATATTATTATTATTATTATACATATTATTATATTATTATTATTATTATTATTATTATTATATATTATTATTGTTATTATAGTGTGAACCCTGTATTATTATTATTATTATTTTTATAATAGATTTTTGTTATATATATAAGTATATAACTACATACTAAAAAAAAAATATATTATTATTATATATATATTATATTATTATATCATATATTATATATATATATACATATATTATTATATATATAGTGATTAAATATATAATAAACAGGTATTAGAATTTTGCAGTTATATATATATTATACATATATATATATATTATATATATGGTACATATTATTATTATTATTATTATTATATATATTATTATATTAATATTATTATTATTATATTATTATTATTACATATATTATTATTACATATATTATTATTATATTATCGTATATATATATATTATTATATATATATTATATATTATTACATATATATATTATTATATATATTATTATTATATATTATTACATACAGGCGCCCAATCACTACATGGCAAAACGGCAATGGGGGAGACAGTGATGAGAAGTTATATATTATTAGTTATTATTATATATTATTATTATTATTATATACATATATTATTATTATTATATATACGGTATATATATATATTATTATTACAAATATATATATTATTGTTATATATTATTATTACATATTATTATTTTTATTATTAGATTTGAAAGTTTCCTAATTTTTTTTATAGATTATATATATATATATATATATATATATATATATATATATATATATATATACATATATTATTATTAAATACATAAATATTATACCGTATATATTTGGAAATTGCATATATATATTTATTATTATTCTAAAATAGTACATAGATTAAAGTATTATATATATATATATATATATATATATATATATATATATATATATATATATATATATATATATATAATATATATATATATGAAAGCTGTAGAAAATGAATAATATTTCTGCAGCATATACACCACTCTATAGTCATACGACATGGTGTTGAGTATAACATTATAATAATTTTTTTGAGGCAATGTACAGGGCCCACCACGGCTCACAAAGAAGCGGCCACAGTGAGTTGGAAAAAAAATCAACATCATGGGTGGGTCCTGGCATGTACATATTTGAATGTCAAAAAAAATTTGAATGGCGAAATGAATATTCAGTCAAAAAATAAATGAAAAATAAATAAAGTAAAATAAAATTATATAATAATAATAATAATAATAATAATAATAATAATAATAATAATAATAATAATAATAATAATAATAATAATAATAATAATAATAATAATAATAATAATAATGATAAGGATAATGATAATGATAATGATAATGATAACAATATAATAATAATTCATAAGAAGAATATTAACAATAAATAATAATATTAATAACATTCATAATAATAATAAATATATATACATAATAATAATAATAATAATAATAATAATAATATATAGGGCGACAGCGCTAGCATCCCGGCCCTTTACATTTATGCTTGTAGAACTCTTGGACCAGCATTGGAATCTTATACGCCTAGAAGCATGATCTTCTGGAGAGCTCTGGGAGAACGAGTTTCAAATCCAATGGAAGAAGATGCTAGTTCCATTGAAAGGGTGAAACACTACCTGAGTGTATAACTCAGGGACACTAGCATCGGAAACCATTGCGCCGGTAGTCGTTTTTCTAGAGGCCTTAGATCAAGAGTTTCAAATAGAAGGAAAGAAGATGTTGGTCCAACCCGACAGTACAAAATGCATCTACCTGGGGAGATGGTAAATAATATATATATATTTATATATAGAAATTTTTTATATAAAATTTATATATATATATATATATATATATATATATATATATATATATATATATATATATATATATATATATATATATATTCTAATAGTTTATTAATGATGAACCCATAAAGTCTGAAAATAATGAATAATCTTCATGTTGATACACCCCCAAGAAGAGTCTTCTGCCTGTCAGTGGAGCCGGACCGAGATCTTCATCCATCTCACATCGAAATTTTTATCCTAGAAATCACTATAAGACTCTTCTCGGTCCAATGACTTCAAGTGTTAGTATTTGAGTATTACACTCCTAGGTAGGACTTTTGGCCTTTAAGGGTTCCTCTCAGAGTTCCCTAGAGACTAGAAGATCATGTTACTACGCGCATAATTCTTCCATTGTTGGTACTGAGTTGTTGTGAACGATATATATATACATATATATATATAAAGTTATATTATATATATATGTTATTATATATATATATATATATATATATATATATATATATATATATGCATAGCGATATATTATATATATATACGGTATATATATTAAAGTAGCTTTAAAAATTCTCCTAAATTCCGTCAATTCCTTAGAAAGTTAAGTTAATGAGTTGTCAAAAAAATTTGCATAAGTTTTTACATTAATTATA
>JABUQX010107036.1:2500-10000 GCA_015478945.1 Trachelipus rathkii | reverse complement strand
CTTCTTTAAATCCGTCCAAGAGCTCCAATATTATCCCCAAACACCTAAAGACTAGTTTTCGCTGGATTTTCACATTCCCCTTTTACCATCCAACTTAGAGTGGCATTCATTTACTTTTATTTTTGAAAAAATTTTCATAACTTTATATTAAGCAGGGTTAATTTTTAGTCCTTACCTAGACACACTCGTTCAAACTCAAACACCGAAATAGCAGATTTAAAAATTATCCTCATGTAGATACATATCAGTTCCTTTTCCAATATTATTCATAACAAAGATAAAACTATACATAGAGATAATAAACAACCACGGAAAACATAGCACAACCCTGTTTTAAACCTACCCTACTTTAAGTAACTCCCTTCCTTCCTCTTAATCTTAATTAATGCATGCTCTTCTATTCCTATAAAAAACTTTAATCACCTTTATCAATATTCCATTTACTCCATTATCTTCCAATACTCTAAAATATTTCCCTCTTTGAACTTTATCATATGCCTTTTCCAAATCAAGAAACCACACAAACACACATTTCTTCTTTTTCTGATTATTTCTCTGCCATCTTTTCAAGATAAACACCTGATCCACATAATCCTGACCATTCTTAAATCCATAGAGGTTCGTTTCCAATCTGTTTGTTTCTATACCAAAGAGTGATCGGATATATCTGCACCTGCACCTGCACCTGCTCCTCTCAAGACGTTCACATTTAATAACCTATCTTTCTCCATTTATTTTACACTCATAGGGAAGTACTACGCAATCACTAGTCACTCCACTAAACCATGTATATTTATTATAATCTTTATAACAATTAATCTATGCATCACAATAATTTCAACAACTTTTCCCATTTTCATACTTATCTTTTACTCCAAAAGGGCCAACTATTCCTCTTACTTCTATATCATCCACTCTCGCAATTAAATCACCTAACTCAAGCAAACTTTATCATTCCTATTAATTAAAACTATCTAATTAATCGTTCAGTTCTCCTCAAATTACCTACTTTACACCTTCTGCACTTCCATTTACGGGAACATATGCACTTACAAATATTCAGTTTTCATTTCTAAATTTCATCTTTAACCTTCACTAACCTTGACCTAATAAATTTACATTCCTTTTCATAACTCTACCACTCTTCTTTCAGTATTATTGCTATACCTTCTCGAGCTGTGACTCTCACACTTACCCCTAATTAAGTTAAATCCCTGAAACTTCCAAGCCATTCTTCTTTCCCTCTTTTCAACTTAGATTCACATAAAGATCATATATCCAGTCCTTTCCCCCTTAAATACTTGTCCTCACTATTGACACCTCTTACATTTAAGGAAGCAGTTTTAAAATCCATTCCTCTATTTTCCCGCTTCATCTCTTTCATTCTCATAAATAACTAAATGGTTCCTTCTTTACAACTGTTCGAAGGAAAAAAATATTTACCAGGAGGAGGGTTCTCCGCCTATTCAATTATATATATATATATATATATATATATATATATATATATATATATATATATATATATATATATATATATATATATATATATATATATATATATATATATATATATATATATATATATATATATATATATATGTATAGTAGGGCACAGATCAGGCACTTTAAAAGTGAAAGTAAATTTGACCTTGAGCGATCTTATGCTTTATTAAGCTGAAAATCGAACTCGTAGGGTATTTTTTTATTATTATTTATTAATTATTATGTATAATTGTTGTTCAAAGCGTTAACACACCTGCGCGGTCCCACCGCACCAAAAAACACCGTACCACGATCGATAGAGTTTTGCTGCATGGTATTTCAAACTTGGCACCCTGTTAGGATGACGCAACCCGTCTGCGACGAGGCATGTGGACATGCGCCCCTGTAGGGGGTGCTGGCCTCAAACATTGGATATTGACGTAGAAGGCTGAATGCATACAACTTCATATAAGGTAACCTCGTCGTAGACGATAAACTTGCAGTATACACCCTCCATATAAGGTATCCGTTGCAATAAGAAATGTCAGCAATCTGAGGGGTGCTGGCCCTCCATCTAGTGGGTGGAAAATGACCAATGATAACTGTATACATCCTTCTTATAATGCATCTTGGTACAGCCCAAGTGGTAGCGTGCTGCCATTATTCATATGGTGTTGGGCTGTGCCCAATACCTGAAAAATGATCATAGAAAGATGAAATTTGGTATACAGCCTTCTTATGCACCTCTGATGGCCGAGGTAACATGACGCTATGCCCATTGAGGGCTGGCCAGCCCCAAATTCTGAAATTGACATAGAATATAAAACCTGGTATACTCTGTATAAGGTGTAACTGACATACACGAAGCTGCCAGCTGTTACGCTCACATGGTGTTAGCTGACCCCAAAATCTTGGAAATTGACATAGAAAGATAAAATTTGGAGAACACATAGAGGAAGAAGGATAAATAGGACAGGAGGAAGAGCACGGTGCATGAGTTGACTCAAGGTCTTATTTTCAAATATTAATTATTTTTTAAATTTTATTATTTATTTTTTAAAAATTATTTATTTTTACTTTTATTATTTTTGTTTTAATGAGCAAAATATTTCGTTTTACTTAAATGTTTATGTTTCAGGTTTATAACGTAAATATGCATATTTACACACCTTAAGGCAGTAAATTTCCAGAATCAAATACCCACCCTACCCTCCCCACCCCACCCGTGATCTATTGATATATTGATCTATTGAATCAAGTCATATTTTTGTATAACATAGCACAAAACTTTTATTCTTTTTATGTTTATAACGTAAAAAAATTACATTTTTACATATCCTAAAAACAGTAAATCAGTAAATCAGTAATCAACCACCCACCCTGCCCTCCCCACCCCAATCTATTGATCAATCGATCTATTGATCATTGATCTATTGATTCAAGTCACATTTTTGTATAACATAACACAAAACTTTTTTATTCTTTGTTTATACTGTTAAAATTTGCTTTTAAGATTCTAAAGAAAACTAGTAAATCAAAACCACCTCCCCTACCCTCCTCCCTTCCATCCACCTTTACTATTGATCATTGATCTATTGATCTATTGATCTATTGTTTTAGTCACATTTCGAGTATCATTTGGATAAACATAACATAAAAATGTTCTTGGTATACTGATCGAATATTTTGTTAATAATAAACCAAGAGCTTTAAGAACTATATATATATATATTATATATTATATATATACATATATTATTATTATTATTATTATTATACATATATATATATATATATATATATATATATATATATATATATATATATATATATATATATATATATATATTATATATATATATATATATTATTATATATATTTTTATTATATATTATTATTATTATATATATTATATATATATTATACATATATTATATATATTATTAAATATATATATATATATTTAAAAATATATTATAAATATTTATATATATATATATATATATATATATATATATATATATATATATATATATATATATATATATATATATATATATATATATATTATATATATATATATAAATATATATTATTATATTATTACAAATATTACATAAGAATTATATGTAAGAGAGTCAAAAAAAAACCACAGATGAACAAGTTGGAAACTAGAACAAATCTGGGAGAAATGAAGGAAGCAATTGTTAGCAGTAAAAGAAGTATGTGGATGTGTAAAGTAGGAAGTAAGAATGTTAGCAGCGAGTGGTGGAATGAAGAGGTGATGCAAGCGGTTAAAAGTAAAAAGAAGAGTGGTTGAATGTACTAAAGCCAATGATGAAGCTTCAAAAGAAAAGATGCTTGGAATTATATAAGGAGGAAAAAGAAATACTAAAAGGTGCATAATTAGGAGAAAAGAAGAGGTAAATGAACAGTTGGAAGGAGGACATTGGGACTTGCTAAGGGAATAGAAGCTCTTCTTGAAGGAAGCGCAAAAGGAATGAGAATAATGGGAACCTGCTTAGAATAATGAATAGGATGGTGTTATTGTAACTGATGAAATGGATGTAAGGAGAGTGTGGAGAGAATACTTCGAAAACTGCATAACATTGGCAGTAACGAAGAAGTGATATTGAATGTGTGGGTTTGATGGTAAAAGGCTAACATATTTTGGGAATGAGGTTAGAAAGGAGGAGGAATGGTAGAGGGAGAAAGAAGAACGGTAAATCTGTAGGTATAGATGAAATTACTGGTGAAATGGTCAAGAACGGAGGAGATGGTGATTGATTGGATTTGAAGTTGTGTAATAAAGCGGTCATGGAGGGTGGTGTCTGAGGATTGGAGGAGAGCAGTTATAGTACCCTTATATATGGGTAAGGGAGAAAAGGGGAACTGTAGGAATTATAGGGGAATTAGTTTATTGAGTATTGTAGGGAAGATATATGCTGGTATTTTGGTCTAAAGAGAGTAAGTCGAGTGACTGAAGGACTGATTGCGAAGAACAAGGGTTTAGGAGTGGTAGAGGATGTGTGGATCAAATCTTTACATTGAAACAAATGATTGAGAAAATGAAGAAGAAGAATAAATTGTATTTAGGTTTTATGGATTTGCAACAGGCGTAGATAAGGGCTAATAGGGAAGCTCTATGGCAGGTGTTAGTGATATATGGTGTTGGTGTTAGACTTGAATGGAATCAAAAGTGTATGACGATAGTGAAGCGTGTGTAAGAATAAATGGCGTCAAAAGGGATTGGTTTAGTATTAATAGCGGAGTGAGACAGGGTAGTGTTATGTCTCCTTGATTATTCAATTTGTACATGGATGGGGTTATGAAAGAATTAGAGGGGGTGGAGGAAATGGTGTTAGAATGATGGAGAATGGAGATGAGTGGAGGGTGCGGATGATTTGATTTTGTGTGGTGAATCTGAGAGAGTTTTAGAAGATTGGTAGAGAGATTATGCAGGGTGTGTAAAATGTTTGCAAGTAAACGTAGATAAGAGTAAGGTTATGGTTGTAGAGTAAGGACAGTCCTCAGTGTGAAGTTATGTTAGATGGTGAGCAGCTGGAACAAGTGTCTGAGTTTAAATATTTAGGATATATATTGAATGAAAAGTGAATGGATGATGCAAATTGTAGCAGGGTTGAAATGGCAGGAAGGTGGCTGGTAATTAAATCGTTGGTGGATGTAGAGGGACTAAGTGCAGTAGGGTCTTACATGAGGGTTTGTTAACACTGTTTTATTATAGTAGTGAGACTATGGTCTGAATAAGAAGTACAGACTAAAGTTCAATGTCTTGCATGTGTTTATTCTAGGGCGTGCTAGGTGAAAGACCAACTGATAATATATTTAAACTATTAGTGAGTTGTATGTAAGAGCAAAATATAATAAACAAAGAAATGAGATGCACGTGAAAGACAGTATAACTGAATATTAGTTGAATGGTAAAAAGAGAGGCAACAGAACTGATCTATTAGAACTAGAATGTTATTTGTTTCCAGCAAAGAATATTCAGAGTAGAAATGTGAGTTTTATGAAAAAGAGAAGAGCAGAGCAAAGCACAAGAGGAATGGCGGGGTTTTGTGAGGGGGTATGGTTGTATTCACCTGGGCCAGGGATGAAAACCCTACTGACGATATGCTGCACAAAGAGATCAGCTGCAGTCCCGTGAAACTCTAGGGTGGATTTTCTGACTGCGACGAGTTCTCACTAATAGGTACAGAGGGGGCGGTCTAGGCTTTCTTTTCGACTTTTGTCATATTCTCTACTACTTTTCTTTTTCCAGTGCATGTGACAACTTACTCCCAGTCTTGGGAAAAAAGGAAGATGAAGAAAGAAAAGAAAGAAAGAAAGAAGATATATATATAAAGTATATAGCAAAGAAAGAGCATATTATGTATATATACATATATATATATATATATATATAGTTAAGAAATAGTTATATATATATACATATATATACATATATATATTATCTAGCATATATATATAAGAGTTATATATATATATATATATATATATATATATATATATATATATATATATATATATATATATATGTATATATTTATATATATATATATATTATTATATATATATATATTATATATATAAATATATATATATATATATATATATATATATATATATATATATATATATATATATATATATATATATATATATATATATATATATATGTGCGTGTGTGTGTGTGTGTGTGTGTGTGTGTGTGTGTGTGTGTGTGTGTGTGTGTGTGTGTGTGTGTGTGTGTGTGTGTGTGTGTTAAGCCACGCGGGGTGGTGTGCATACAAGAGCACAATGGATTTCATTAAGATTAAATCATATTGTTAAACACAAATTGAACTTCAATGAAAGGAATGTCAAACATATATTTTATTTACGTTGTTAGCCATTAGCTGGTATTAAATCAAATAGTTGTAAATTAGGACGCAGGAGCAGAAGCTGATCAGCAAGTGTTGCAGAAAGACGATTCCTTTTCTTATAGCTAACTGCTATTTTGTTCTTTAGTTTACTCTGTTATATATAGTTGGAACGATCTTTTCTAAAAGGTTCCTTCTTTACGGACTATTTAATCCCTTATATCCAATATATTCTACAAAGGAAAATGGCCGGTTGTCTTTTTTGAAATGAATTTCGGGACAGTTTCGATGATTGATGTTCCAAACCTTTCTTCCGCTAGTTCTAATTTTCTAAAAGAGGTAGAGAGAGGTTGATTGTATGCAAGGTATGGATCATTATCTACAGCTTCTCTTTTATCATGCTTTCTTTTTCTACTATTTTTCTACTATTTCATATTATAGACACTTCTTCTATCTTAAAAAAAAACAACAATTTTATGTTTCCTTCAAATTGATCAAGTAGTGGTGTTGTACTATAATATTTAACGTTTTTCTTAGGGTTTATTTACTCTACATAAAGATATACACTCAGAATAGGCTGACTATACGCACCGTTTTGAACGGGACAGTAGTGTTTTTAATAAAAAGTGTTAATTTTGTCCCGTTTTTAAGTGTCAACTACTGACGTAAAAAAAGGGAACTAAAAATGTTAGTAGATTTATTAGAAATTAATGAGATTAAGATTTTTAATGTGGTTGGGAATTTCTATGAAACCAGATTATTGTATGTCAACAAATGGAGTTGCGGTTTAGGAAGCCCTGAAAAGTTCAGGTGTGCGCCACTAGGGAAGACACCTTAATGAAAAGAAATTCATGACAGTCTGAAAAAGGAACTCTTTACAATCCCAGAACCATAAGAAACTCGGGTATTCGATCAGTAGACTCTCTTAGCAATTATTATTATGGGGGCAGTTAGTTGGATACGTAGAATGTAGAAAACACTCCTGTTTGGTAGATGGGTACAAATTATTTGTAAAATGAGCGTAAATCGCCTAGATTTCCAAGACTTTTGTAATTTGTACAGTTTATTCTTTGCCTTCAAGGGTGTACAGCACCCGTTGAGAAAATTTCTGTCATGAAGAGTATGTAGTCA
>JABUQX010107035.1:32500-41973 GCA_015478945.1 Trachelipus rathkii | reverse complement strand
TAATATTATATATTAATTATATAAAATAATATATAATAATAATATATAACGTTTATATAATATTATTAATAATTGTATGTTACGTATATATTAAGAATATATAAGATCCGGTAATAGTACAGCAATATTATATATAAATTATTCAACCCATAATATATACACCCGTATACACTATCAGAGAGAGAATAAGTAGAAGTATATAGAAAGATGAGAGAGAGTAAGTAGTAAGATGAAGATAGAGAGAGAGGAGAAGAGAATAGATAAGATATAAGAATGAAATAATAGATATAGATGATGAGAGAGAGAAGAGAGAGAGCAGTGTAGTTGAGAGTCAGGAAACGTTTATTTCATTAAATTTAAACCTAAAATTAGTTATTCTCTAGTAATTCTGAGTCCTCGTTATTGTAGTAAGGTATTATAAAAAATATGAGGTGAATAAAGTGTTTTTTACGAGTCTTTGTAGAGAAAGGAAAAATTGATATAATGTCCTTCATATAAAAAGAAGTTGGTGTTTCGGCGTGTAAGTACTTACATTTCAGTTTTTTGAAACTTTTATTTTACTGACCAAAAAATATTATGATAAGTGAAAGTGAATAAATGCCTTTAATGCCCATCGAAATTTTTACAAAGGTAAAAAACATTAAAATTATTCTAACATATAAAACGAGGGTTGAATGTGTATCATTCATACTCAGATCCGAAAGTGTTTAAGGCTGTGGTTATCTCTGGATACGAAAAAAACCAAGTTGGGTTCAACTGTTTCTTACAATTAACATAATCAAAATTATAATAAATTATAATATGTTATTGATATACAGTAAACGTACTAACTAGTAAATATTGTGTTATAATATATTTTTGTATACATATAAAATAATAGTTGAAGAGTTATCAGTTGCGTAAAATAGCGTCAAATACATATACAATCTAACCTTTTATTATATAGTTATTCTGCTATAATATATTCGTAAATGAGGAGTAATTTCATAAAGAATGAGTCTACCAATTACCTAGACTAATTAATATGATATTATTCTTGAATATATTTCTAAGTAGAATATTTAAATGAACAATTATTTTTTAGTTTAGGAAAGAAGTCCATAAAAATAATATCCAAGAAATTATTTAATAATTTACTCCACTCCTATCTCAAAACACTCCAAAACAAAATAAAGTTTTCGTATATATTGTTTTGCGTAATTTATTTTCTGTAAAGAGCGAGTTTTTAAATAAAAAGATGCAATAACAGCTTTGCGGTCATTACATCATTTCAAAGGAACGATAACTTTCTGCATTTCATATTTATGAGTAGATTCCAACTTTATTGATAAACTTTCGAAATTTGTGTGGAATTTTCGTATAGTTAGCCATATAAATTACACCAAGAAACAATGGGGGAGTAGACCTTTCATATCTCACCTGCTGGTTGAGAGGGCGTAAACTCCAAAACCAGTCACACCTTCCTTCTATCTCTTGTGGTTAAGCGTCCACAGAGATCCCTAATAAACTATATTAACAAGTCATTATTCATATTCTAATATCAACAGTTAATGCATTAGCATGGCAAGCGTCCTTCAAATAGACACACCATTGTTGCGATTGGAGTACAGTAAAAATATCATAATTTATATATTATATTACAATAAAAAACCTAACCTTTACAACTAAAGCGCCCAGGATCTCTTGAGAAATAAATCACAACAGAGACAGATCGTCGTCCGAAATATGAGCAATTACATAAATAAGGCCGGAACTCTACCCAGCTAGTCCTATGCCCAACACCTACCACCAAAAAATACAAAGCCAAAGTTCCCAAAAGGAGCCCGATTACCAGGTTCATCAGTGAACCGAGAAACTGATGTTTAAATTTTTCAAATATAACTTGCTTCTTTCGATTAATACTATCTGCTTTTGAATGACTGCTTCACCTAGGCAAGTTCTTCAGTATTATTCCTTTCCAATCATTTAAATTCCACAGAAAGGGACCCTTGTACTGCCCGGTGAACCCGCGACCCTGGGACTCCGCCACACCGGAGCCAGATAGTCCTTGCACGTGGCCGTCCAGCGTCTAGCGAGTAAGTCAAACCTGTTTACCTGAAATGTAAAGGTATTTACACAAGTGAACATGTGATAGACACATATTCTAATGGAGCTTGTCTGTAGCTCGAGAAGTTTTGCTACCAAAAATAGTGAAACACAATAAATCCATAGACGGATAGAAACCATTAATCTCCTGCGAGCGCTCCGCAACCGCCGAAACTCTAGAGCCCCACCGAGAGTCCAGAAACTACGAAGCCGTCGCCGCCACCATTCATAATTTTTATTCTTCACCCGGGAAGCATAAATTCTTACTTCACTAAAAAGTCGCAACCTTGCCGCTGACAAATCTTTCCGTCTCAATAAGCAGACCGGAATTAATCCGAGCGCGCGAGTCCTGTATAGAAGCGCTGTTCAATAATCTGTGACCTGCCCTTGAAGTCACCACTGAACAGCTCTTGCCGAAGCCTCGAGATGACCTTCATTGTAAATACCGAAAGAAGGTCGCGGAAATTCTGGATTGAATAACCCTCGTTTACTGGCCGTTACATAACACGCATATATTCTATGTACGTGTTGTGCACCTAGGGAGTTTCAGCCGACCGAACGATCCGACCAACCTAAGTTCGAATATAAACGCCGTACAGTTCGCACCAACATGCCCTTTTGTCGTGCACATCTCAAGATTTCGCAAATGTATTAGAAGAAGTCGACCCAGAAAGCAGATCTTCTCCGAGCTCCGGAACGCCCAGCGCACCTCACCATCGCATTCGCGAAACAGGTCTTCGCCGTTTTATCTGCAATTACAGGAGGACTTCTTTTACTCGACGTAGTTACAATTACCGTTCCTGCCCCACGAACACCAGAAGTACTCGTCATCTTGGAGTTTTGCAATCTATAACCATCTCTCTGAACTTGGATTCATCCCACGCTTCAAACTCAATCCACACTGTAGTCCAGAAGGCGCACACGAAGTGGGTGCCCGTAATGTCGGAACCACGCTTGCTCTATGTTACCTATAATCACTGTCAATCGTCAAAATGAGGTTCTTTTCAGATGAGTTTAACTTAGTGAATGCGAAGTCTCTGTAGTCGAAGTGGAGGGGTCAGGAGAACGCCGATGAAACCGCCAGCCAGAAAAGAGTGGTCCAGGGATATGCCCGTGCAGAATTAGCGAATAATCAAGAGCGAAATACAAAATAGTATCACTCAGTCCGGCTAGTGAGCTCGAAACCATACACAACATAGCGATTGGCCGAGTCGTTAGCACAGAAAGTATATCTAGGTAGTGCAATAAACAACCACTATGGTGCTGATTAAGTCCACACTACCCCTGCAAACCAAAAGAAATGCATCTCGGAAGTTTTCACCGAAGAATACTAACAATTCGATGATCACTGCTTAGGAAACTTATCTTCGTGACTTGGTATTAACAATCTCACAGACACCGGTGGATTCGACCCCTTGCTGGGCTCCCAACATCGGCCCACGTGTCTGTCCAGGTGATAGGCAAGTCACTAGAATGTATTTACTATTATTGGACAGAAGAACGAATTACTTCAAAAGTCATATATTGGCCCACAACGCCGACCGTGCCAATTTCTTCCCATGTGCATGGAACGGGTCCACGTTAAAACCGAAGAGTGTACCGATCATTTTGATCCTCCCGCGACAAAGATGTCTGTGTCGAAGCTGAATAGAGTCGAAAATTAAGATTGTTCGTTAACTTACTGTGTCGCTCAAGGAGATATTCTTAACCCAGTTCGAGACACATTGTGCTACACAAGAATAAGCGCTACAGGTCTTTTAAATGGTTCAAAAACTAGCAGTAGTGTAGTTGATCCAGACTTTCCTCAAAGAGTTAGTACACCAGTCAGAAGCAATCTTGGCGAATTTTTTCAAACCTCATCTGTTAACGTTAATCAATGATGGAATCACTAATGCAACTTATGAGTCAAACTCGATTACTTTATTGTAAACCCACAGAGAGGGTGTATAAGGAATAACCCATCTGGGGCTTACCACGCATCTTCAGAGGTGCTCATGGTTCAGCAGGAGCAACCGTCTACACAGTTCACGAGATCTTAAGCGAAGAAGGCGCAGCAAACTTATGCTGATTACTGCAGAACAATATTTGCCATATGAAGTAAGACCAAACAAATTATTAATGAATCATCATTGCAAGATCTCGAAACCATCGAAATACAGCTTCAGCCGGTTTAGAGACGAATTTGGTAACAGAGGTGAGAAATGGCTAAACATAGCCACGAGTCCGATACCCAGACTACTCCCCAAAAAATGAACCGGGAATACTCGTTAAGTCTTTCGAAAATCTGGCTCTCCAGACATCATCTGTTGAAATCTCGGGATGAACTGATATTGTATATACTCTATGTACAAAGGCAATGGATTGGAAACCACATTCTGGGGTGTACACGCATTTCTTTCGAGGTTTGGTGACTCATAGATAATACACGGAGGACATACCGACAAAGCAAAGATCTGCCCAGGTGATAGGCAGCCACAACAGATACTTGTCTCACAAATTAATAGCCGGCAATAAGAAACGACGAAGACAGAAAGAAAATTTCAGCATCTGCGTCCAGAAGCAGCACCCGCACCCTCGACAAGACAGGCGGTGCAGCCTGTCATGGACGAGTTAATACAGTAGGCCTTGCAAGAGACTAGTCCGGATCCAGCTGCGCCCTAAAAAGAAGGCATCGCCGAAGTATTACCAAAATCTCCCTGCTTCGGGAGTATGTCACTGCTTAAGTGAAGACTCCATACTTATGTTACCCAATCCACTAAGAAGATGCGTCCGGTTGGAACCCCGTGTACTGAGGCGTTACGACCGACGAATGCGTTCAGGTGTCTGACTCGATGGAATACTAGAAGCAAAGAGGCTAGATACCCAAAGTCAAGGAGATCGTACAACAGCGCAGCAGACATGGCTTGTGTACGACAAGATTGCAAGTATAGACGAAAAAGAAACGTTTTCGACTCACGGCTCAGGAGACGTGCGGGACGCGACTCGGAGCAAGCGAGTGCGTCGCCGATGGTGAGTTGAGAGCAATGGTAACAGTAGGTGTCTGACCGCTAACTAGTCGATCCGCAATGCCCCAAAAGAGAAGCATCACGAAACAGTTTTGTAACGTCACCGACCTGCGACATCACTGCGTTGAAACTTCGGTGGTGGGGGTGTGAGTGACTCATCTCGAGACAGTCAAGTAGTAAGGTGTCTGCCTTGAAAAATCCTTGTTAATATATTGAGATAGAGTGTAATAAGCCGGATGAATAGATATAGGTACGAATAGAATAGGTAGGTAGTAATATAGTATGAGCATGGTGATATGGGTGATTAGGATGTGTAGTACATTGACGTATAATGATAGTAGGTGGATATCCTGAGATGAGGATGTTGTGACGTAATAGATATAATATGGGTAATTTGTATGGATAAGTGTGATTTATGGCTAGGTAGTAATGTAAATAGGTAGTGTCGATAGTAGTGATATAGCTGAGTCTATGTGTAGTGAGTGGTAGTTGATAGTGATATATATATATAGTGATGAGTAGGAACATACGGGGATAAGTATATATATATTAGTTATTAATAGAGAGATGTATATAGTGAATATGAGTAGTAAGTGAGGGATATAGTTATTAGATTTAGTTAGATATGAGTAAGTAGATATAGGCCGGTAAGGGTATCAGTGATGGGGGCATTAGGTAGTTGAGCGTATAGAAGGTAGATGATATAAATATATGTATTATAATTGTATAGTTAATTATGTTATAAATTATTAAATATAGAGATAGAAAAGTTTAGATTTTTCTTCCGTGCTAAAAAATGAAAATTTTCAAATGTTTTTGCGTATTTCTAGAATTCATTTTTTCCTGACATGAGATATAAAACAAAATTGCATTAAAAAAAACAACAATTTTTTTTCTTCAAATTTGCTTACCAAGCTCACATATAAAGTGTTAAACAAACTGAGCGATAAATATATTTGAAATGATTTTGGATTAAGAATCGTAAGGTCTGGTGTTAAAAGTCTACATGGTTGACTATTACTAGAGAACTTTTCAAAAAATTTGAAAAGTACTGAATTTCAGAATTGTAGAAATAAATTTTTATTTTTAAAAAACAAAAATTTTCAAATTAAGGTGTCTAAATAGAAATTTTAGTTAAGACCACATCTTATAAATATTAGGAGTAAATTAATTATGCTTTGCTTCATAATAAATACCAAGTTATGACAATATTGAATAATGTAAAGATTTTATGGCAGTTTTGTGGAAATCAAAAAAAAAATAAAGATTATCCTCTACTAATCATCCTATCTTAAAGAAAACTTGTTCAAAAACGATACCAGTTTTTATTTTGTTAATGTTGTTATTTTATAAAATTTAAGAAGAATATCATAAGGTTGATTCATCATAAAAAACATATTACTTTTTTACGGTTTGGAATAGTTGAGGTTTTTCCGCTATGAAGTCTCCCCTTAAGGGGAGACTCCTTAGCGATATTAACCTTCTCCTAATCTCCTCGCCTAATAATATTAATTAAATGAAGTTTTTATGTAAATAATGAACAACTATATTTTGATAATATCTTTTAATTTTTTAAGAAAATAATAAACAAACAAAAGAAAACTGTAAAGTTTATAATAATATATAAATTGAACAGTTTTTTAGGGGGAATGAGTATATGATAAATTATTATTTTTTTTTTATAATTCATTATTATAACAATATTTTAAATATCTTTAATTTTACAGTATAAATTATATCATAACTTTATTTATTGACCACTACAAACTCCTATAATTTAGTTGTTTATGGTAAAATAATAAATCTTTAGTTGAGACACCTATATTTGAAAATTTGTGTATTTTTTAAAAAATAAAAAATTTACTAATAATCTTCTGAAAGTACTTTTTAATTCGATCAGGATGGAATCCAAACAAAGAGTATATGATCAAACCATGTAAGTTGACATATACCCACCTACTATCTCTACCATATAAATACATAATTAATATAACGTCAGTTTGTTTAACCGTTGTATATGTGAGCCTTTAAGGTACAATAATGTATAAATTGAGTAAAATAAATTTGTTCTATTTTTTTAAAATTGATATCCTGTATATTAATATCATATTCTCATTGATTAAAGGAAAAAAATGAAATGTAGAAAAATATTGAACCTACTTATATCAAACTTGTATAAAATAAATTTATTCATTTATTTTAGACTGTGCAAAAAAACCAACGACAGTCAGATCATATATAATATATAATTATAAGTATATAGTATATATATATAGTATTAATATATGATATATATATATATGTAATAAGTATATCATATTATATCAGTTATATATATTAATAAAGCAGAATGAATTTAGTTTTATGATAGTTGCGAAATCCTGAAAATAATCTATTTAAGGGTATTATTATATATATATATATATATTATTATAATATATATAATAGATTATATGATATATATATAAATAATATATATATATAATATATATAATACCTAATAATATATATAATATATATATAATATATATATATATAAAGTATGTATCGTATATATTTACATTAATATAAATATATAGTTATATCAACCACAAATATATATATATATAGTATAAATATATATATATATATATATATATATAGGTTCCAAGCAACCTTCTATTGATTTAGATAAGTACAGTTTCAAAGCAGTGATGTCGAAGCAGGTGACTTGAAAACTGTTCCGAGATGTCTTGATTTTTGGAGAGGCGGATCGGACTAGTAGTAAAGCCACCTGTACATTGTCTAACGGAGACGCTCTTGTCGATGGTCGTGTCCTGGCGCGAGTGAAATTTTCTCTAGTATTGCAAATTCTCTCGCATACGAGCATTGTTGTGCGCATGTCGGCGATCCTTGACTTTTGTCGGCTGCTCCTGTAACCCCATGAAGCACCCGTGAAAAATGCTAGCGTGTAGCCCCAGGGGGTTCAACCACCCTTTCTGTGGAATTTAATATGTATCGAGTTTCAAAGCAATGGATATCGAAGCAGAGATTTGAAATCTTCCGAGATTCCTTCTTTTTTTGGAGGCGCATCGGACTAGTGGTAGAGCCTCTGTACATTGTCTAACGGCGACGCTGTTGTCAATGGTTCGAGTTCTGGCGCAAGTGAAATTTTTCTTAGTCTTATTATTGCAAATTTCTCGCAACGAGCATGCTGTGCGCATGCCTCCTTGACTTTGTCGGTTGCTCCTGTAACACACATGAACACCCCTGAAGAATGCCGTGTAGCCCAGCAAGGGATCCAACCATCCTTCTGTGGAGTGTTAAATAAGTAATCGAGTTTTCAAAGCAGTGATTATCGAAGCAGGAGATTTGTAAACTTCAGATCCCTTCTTTTTCTGGGGAGTAGATCGGACTAGTGTAGAGCCACCTCTACATTTGCTCTAACGGCGACGCATTTGTCTATGGTTCGAGTCCTGGCTCGAGTGAAATTTTTTTCTCTTTATTATTGCAAAATTATCGCAACAAGCATCTTGTGCCGATGTCGGCGTTCCTTGACTTTGGTCGTTGCTCCTGTAGCCCAGGAGCATCCCAGAAGAATGCCGTGTAGCCCCAGCAGAGATTCCAATCACCCTTCGTGAATTTAAGTAAGTGTCGAGTTTCAAAGCAGTGATTTGAGCAGAGATTTTAGAAAAACTCCGAGATGCGTTCTTTTTCTAGGGAGCGGATCGGACTATGGTAAAAGCCTCCTGTAGATTGTCTAAGCGGCCGACCTGTTGTCGATAGTTCCGAGTCCTGGCGGCGCGAGCGAAATTTTTTCGTCTTATTGCATAATTGTCCGTAAAGCAGCATGTTGTGGCGTCTGTTTGGCGTACCTTACCTTGTCGGTTGGTCTGTACGCGCATGAGGAAAGCACCCCTGAAGATATTGCCGTGTAGCCCCAGAAGGGGTTCCAACCATCCTCCTGTGGATATAAATAAGTATCGAGTTTCAAGCAGTGCAAATCGAAGCAGGAAACTTATAAACTGTAAACGAAATACCTTTCTTTTCTGGAGTGTCGAATCTGACTAGTGGGTTTAACCTCTTGTACAATTGTCTAACACGACGCTGTTGTCGATGGTTTGAGTCCTGGCGGGAGTGAAATTTTTTTCGTCTTATTATTGCAAAATTTGTCGCAACAAGCATGTGTGTGCCCATATCGGCGTGGCCAGACTTTGGTTGGTTGCTCCTGTAAAACGGGAGCAAACTAGCAGAATGCGTGTAGCCCCAGAACGGGTTCCAACCACCCTTCTATGGATTTGAATAAATATCGAGTTTCAAAGCAGTTATTTGTGAAGCAAGAAAAATTTGAAAACTTCCGAGATGCTTCTTTACTGGGAGTCGGATCGCGGACTAGTGGTAGAG
>JABUQX010107035.1:2500-27500 GCA_015478945.1 Trachelipus rathkii | reverse complement strand
CGGATCCGGATCCAACTAAGGTTTCTGCACTATTTGAAAATTGTTCAACACTCAAAAAATTTTCACCTAAAAAATATTTTTCGAAAATAAATCAAACTACGGCACCGGCTCTGACTTCGGTTCCCACTTCGACTCCGGCTCCGACTCCGACTCCGGATCCGGATCCGACTAAGATTATGCACTATTTGAAATGTGTTCAAGACGTCTTCTGGCATTAAATTATTCACCTAAAAAAAATATTTTTTGAAAAAAAATTCATACCCAAGCTCCGGCTCTGGCTCTGGCTCCGGCTCCGGCTCCGGCTCCGGCTCCGACTTCACCTTCGGCTCCAGATCTGACTAAGGTTTCTGTACTATTTAAAAATTGTTCAGTACGTTTTCTGGCATTAAAATTTTTACCTAAAAATATATTTTTAGAAAAAAAATATACCCAGGATCCAGCTCCGGCTCCGCTCCGGCTCCGGCCTCGGCTCCGCTCCGGCTTCGGCTCCAGATACCAAACTTCGCTTCAGCTCCGGATCGAATTCGGTTTTTCTGCACTATTTGAAAATTGTTCAGCAGATCTTCTAGAAAAAATATTCTTCGAAAAAAAATCATACTCCGGCTGGGGCTCCGACTTCGACTCCGGCTCTGACTTCGGATCCGGATCCGAATCCGGATCCGACTAAGGATTCTGTACTATTGAAAATTGTTCACCTCAATCTTCTGGCAATAAAATTTTTCATCTAAAAAAAGTTATTTCATGAAAAAAAATATTACCAGCTCCGGCTCCGCTCGCTCTGGCTCTGGCTCCGGCTCCGGCTCCGGCCTCCGCTCCGGCTCCATTTATTTGACTGAGTAAATATCCAAAAATGAGCTAGAGGTTGAGAATATGAAAAAAAAATTAGATTTTCTATAATTATAAATAAAACAGTTTTTATCCTAAACCTGAATTGCAATTTTGACTGGAATTGAAATTTTTAGTTCGACACTCTCCAAATAAATTTCTGTATCTAAAAACTATTAGAATTTTTAAAAAATAATTACACCATGATGTTCAGGAGGAATTTTCTACTAATTTAGATAATAAAAAAAAAAAATGTGAAAATTTTGATTTTGCTCTCAAAAAGTAGGGGGTCTAGTTATGAAGTCTCCCCTTAACACTAAATTACAAATTATCTGTGTAGTATATAAACAAAGAAAACTTCACACAGCTAAAGCACAAAGTGACTAAACTAAAAAATTCGAAGTTTTCTTTGAAAATTAATGACCCGCAAGTACACTTTAAACGCTCTTACGACATAATCGCATAACGAAATTTTATTGATTGAATTAATAAGGGATTTAAAATTCTATAATAATTCATATAAAATATTTTTTCTATTAAATATTTTTAAATATCATATAAATTTAGTTAAAGTATTTGAAATATTTTTAAAATTATAAAAAAAAAAAACATGAAAAATCTCTAATGGCGATTATAATAAAATTATTCAAAAAACTTCCTTAAGAAAAAAATTTGGTTAGTTTATGGGATTCACGAAAAAAGAAATAATAAACTACGATCGAATATCGTTTAATCATGCTAAAAACAGCAATGCTTATTTCATCTTCAATTCTACTTGTAAAGTTGGAAAATACTTACATCCATCTCCACAATCTTTAACTTACGCCAAAAAATACTTTCTTCCATATCCACACCACCTTTTACTTACGCCAATCAAACGGCGAATCTAGAGAAACATCTGTAATTATGAAAAACGTTCCCCCACCCAGCTCTCTCTCTCTCTTCTCTCTTTCTCTCTCTCTCTCTCTCTCTCTCTCTCTCTCTCTCTCCTCTCTTCTCTCTCTCTCTCTTCTCTCTCTCTCTCTCTCTCTCTCTCTCGGGTGTGTGTGTGTGGAATTATTGATTTCTTATATAATACGAACAAAAAATAATATAATTAAACTTATAACATTAAGATATAATTATATTTATATTATATACTTTATCATATATACATATAATATATATATATATATATATATATATATATTATATACATATATATATATATATATATAATATATTATATATATATATATATATATATAAATATATATATATATATGATATATATATATAATTATTATTAGTAAATATATATATATATATATATATAATACATAGATATATATATTATAAATAATTAATTATATATATATCCAATATTATATAAATATATAAAAAATATAAATATATATTTATATATATATATATATATATATATATATATATATGTATACTAAGTTTCTTTCTGACCTATCGATATAATTTTAAAATCGATTCGATATATGTGTATCATTATTACCAACCATACCTGAGAATTCTAAATTATCATAGAAAACACCACACACCACACATATATATATATTATATATAAAATAAAAAAAATATATATATATATATATATATATATATATATATATTATATATATATATAATATATATATATATATATATATAATATATATATATATATATATATATATATATATAATAAAGAGCTTTATTCCATTGAGTTAATATTATTACGAACCATTCAAATGAAAAAATGTTTATATAGAAAACAAGCGCCATTTTTTTTTAAATTTTCAAGCGTTATGTTAGATTCTTATTTTTGTGAATATAATTTGAATTTGAAGTATTTATTTCAAATTTGTGAGAATGATTATACTGTTAGCATGCTGCAACATTTTAGTTGGAAAGAAGATAAAAGGTTTATAGAAAGTTCATTAAAAATGATTGAAATGTAGCAAAAATAGGAGAAAAGTTTATTTTTATTGTTCTAGTAAACATGTCTCGAAGTATACTGTTTCTCCCAAATATTATTTTTTTTTTCAAATATTAGAATTTTCCTACACTGATGCCCTTTTAAATATTATTTCTTTTGACATAACGAAACAGTTTCAAGGGTAGTAAAACCTATTAGATGCCAGTAACCAACAGTTATAGATTGTTTAATTTGCAAAGACACGTATATATATTTATACATAATAAAGCAACGTAAATTCCTAAATTACAAAAAAAAAAAACAAAAAAAAAAAATACAACAAAATTGATTTTTTTTTGGGGAGATACAGAAGCGGGGGAAATATAATAATATATTATTTGTAAAGGTATGACACGGCAATGTAGGGGGCTCGAGCCGACGGGGAACACAGGGGGGACGTTTTCCCATACCCCGTAGGGGGCCGGAGGAACCCCCGCGACACCCAAAATACCAAAGAGCGGGGGGTTCCGCCGAGACCCTCCCGGGGGGAAATAGTTCAACCCCGTAGTTCCCCGGAAGCCGAGAGACCCCGCTCCTGCCATCGGTGCGTATACCCTTGGGGATTCTTTAGTTAAAAAAAACAAAACAAATTTATTACAGAATTTATTTTTTTTAACGAATAACGTTTAAAAAGTCTCTAAATAGTCTTTTAAACTCATATAATATAATTTAAAAAATTTTTTTTTTTTTTTTTTTTTTTTTTTTTTTTTTTTTTTTTTTACATTTCGACTAAAATTGTACCAGCATTCCATCAATGTATTCCTTTTCCCGGTAGCTGTGTTAGTTTTTGAGATAGGGATTGTGGCTCTTCTAGAGGCTAATATATATATATATATATATATATATATATATATATATATATAATATTATATATATTATATATAATATATATATATATTATAGATATATATTATATATATACTATATATATATATTATAATATATATATATATATATATATAATATATATATATATATATTTCGATATATCGAAATCGAAAGTCAGAAAGAAACTGGAATTTTTTTTACCCATATATATATATATATATATATATTATAATATATATATATATAATATAATATATATATATATATATATATAATATATTATATATAATATAATGGGCGGTACAGGGGTGCAGGGTGGGCACTTGCCCCCCCCCCTAAATCTTGGCGAAAATAAAAAACTAAAACCTTAGATGTGCCAGACATTTTTAAGGGTTTATTTGTAGAAAAACTGTAAAAAAAGATTACATCAATCGACAGATACTGAAGAAGTAAATTTACTAAATACTAACATTATTACAAACTACATATTTTTTAAAAGTTTTAATGTGTTTTTGTTCATATTGGCTTGAAGTCAACTAGATGTGTGGCTTTTATTCAGCTAGCTTCTTCAGGCAGTATTCTCCGCTGGAACTTTCAGTATGTCGATAGCATTTGCGGCTGATAAAGCTTGCTGAAATATATATATATAATATATATATATAGATATAATAAATATATATATATATATATATAATATATATATATATATATATAATATATATAAGATATTATATATATATATATATATATATATATATATATATATATATATTATATATATATAATATATAATATATATATATATATATAATAATAATATAATATATACACTCAATCTTTGCCCCCCCCTAATTGAAATCCTGATATTTTTACTATATATATATTTTAATATATATATATATATGTATATATATATATATATATAATATAATATATATATAGATATATATTATATAATATATATATATATATTAGTATAATAATAATATATTATATATATTTTATATATATATATGATTTAAACTTTTAAGTTTAAATTCAAGTTTAACTTTGCTTACTTTTAAAAAAAAAAAAAAAAAAAAAAAAAATTTACAAAGATTAAGAAAAAATATTGGAAGAATATTTATTAACTCTTAATACTAGACTAAAATTAATAATAATGTCAGTCGAAAATAAGAAATCAAAAACCAGTACCCGTGAATATATTAAAAAGAAAATTCAGCACAGTATAATTTTGTTTGAAAATTAGAGACTTGGAAAAAGTCACGCCAAAAAAGGCTCACACATTACATAATTCTAAATAAGAAAGCAAATTATTTAAAAATATTATTTAAAATTCCCTAGTTTATTTAAATATAAAGAAAATAAATAATAAATATTTCTGATTTAATATATAAAATAAGTAAAGGTATTTAAAATATTTTTATAAATTACATAGCAAAAATAAATTTTTTAAAATTGGTACTAATATAAATTATTCACTATATTATATTAACAATTATTATTTTGACGATTCATTTAAAAAAAATTTTATTCTAATTCTGTTGGATATACATAAGCCGTTTTCGTTGTGCTAAAAAAATGCTTAAGTTTTCGCTTTCGTTTTCGTCAACCTTAGCGCCAAAGTATAAAAATGCTCATCAAACGTAAGGAACTTCTTAAATTCTGTAAGTTGCTAATTTACACAAAATTTATCTAATTACACAGAATTACGACAATTCTTTGTTTGGTGAGCGTCTTTTTTACGATTTTGCGCTAAGGTTGACGAAAACGAACGCAAACATGAGCTTTCTTTTTTAGCACAAAGTTAAAAACGAAAAGGTTTTTAAATATTGTTCAATTATCTAAATACTCTATAAAATTGTTTATATATTCCCTATGGAAATGATTAGCATATGTTGTGAACATGTGACAGTTGTCATACTTCGCTATTAAGAATTGCTTGTTAAATCGATATGATGGGCATGACTTTCTTGATTTAATATTTTTATTCTATTTAAAATGATAATTATATTTCATACAAGCTTTATATTTAAGTCAATTTGCATAATTTATTATATTAATAAACTAAATTTAATACTCTTTTAAAAGCTGGTATCAGAGCTGGGCACTAAATACATTTTAAGTATTTAAATACTAAATACACTGATAAAAGTATTTAAATACTAATACATTTAGAAAGCTAATTCTAAAAATACTAAATACTATACATTAAAAATAATAATAAATTATCATTTGTAAATACATTTTAAATACATTCGCATTTCATATGATATATATTATATATATATATATATATATTATAATTAGATATATATATATATATATATATATAATATTATATTATAATATTATTATATAATATATATATAATATATAAATATATATATATATAATATATATATATTAATATATTATATATATAATATATATATTATATAAAATATATATATATAGACCCTTTTTAAGTATACATAAAAGTTTTAACTTTGCTTTCTTTAAAAAAAAAAAAAACTATGCTTTTTTACCACTTACAAAGCCGATAACCGATAATATATAAGAAAAAAATTCGGCACTACTTCTTTAAAAAGGATGTTACATAAAAAGACATGATATCGAAAATCGCCGAACACCGCGTGGAACCTTGCAGTGTCAAGTGTTAGCTAAATCTCTAATAGAAGGAGCGAAAAAGTTACCACAAGTTGCTATTTTTATCCTGTTAATTTTTGTTAAATGTTTTTTAGTTTTTTTAATTTTTTTTAAGGGGCTCGAGCCGACGGTGGGACAGAAGGGGGAGGAAGTCCCCACGTCATCCCCCGCTGAGCCTAGAGACCCTGACTCTTTCTATATTTGCAATTTAATCTTGGTTATTCCTTTAGTTTAAAAAAAAAATGTTATTGGCAACTTTGACGCTCTATTGCCTTGAAATAATCGAAAAAAACTGATTACCTCGTTCGTTCGATATATATCGGTCAACATCCTTTTAAAGGACAAGTTCCGAAAATTCATCATTCATCACTTCTCTAACACTTAAACTAAAAATTGGTATTAAGGTTGTCATCGAAAATTAAAAACAAACCACTACCCATGTAATATATAAGCAGAAAATTCAGCACAGTATAATTTTGTTTGAAAATTAGAGACTGGATAAGTCTCGCCAAAAATGCTACACCTTACATATTCTAACAAGTAAATATTTGAAATAATAATTATTTTAAAATTCATAAGTAATTTATATATAAGAAATAAATAATAAATATTTTTTATTCAATGTATAAAATAAGTAAAAGAATTTGAAATGTTTTTATTCAATGTATAAAATAAGTAAAAGAATTTGAAATGTTTTTATAATTATATAACAAAATAAATTTTTTATTTAAATTGGTAACTAATATAAATTATTCACATATAGTTTATATTAACAAATATTATTTTGACGACTCATTTAAAAAAAAATTTATTCTAATTCTGTTGATACAAATATTATAGCCGTTTTCGTTTTTGCATTTGTGCTAAAAAAAAATGCTTAAGTTTGCGTTCGTTTACGTCAACCTTAGCGCAAAATCATAAAAAATGCTCATCAAACGTAAGGAACTTCTAAATTCTTGTAAGTTGCCTATTTTTTATACAATTAAATTTATTCTATATACACAGGAATTCACGGAATTTTTTTACGTTTGGTGGGCATTTTTTTACGGTTTTGTGCGAAAAGTTACGAAAAACCAAGCAAAAACTTGAGCATTTTTTTTAGCACAAATGCAAAAACTAAAACGACTTTAAATACCATACTAGTAACTAGTTACTAGTAAAATTATTTATCTATTTCCCTATGGGAAATGATTAGCAAGTTGTGAACATGTGACAGTTTTCATATTTCACTTTTGAAAATTGCTTGTCAATTTTTATGTTCACGACTTTCTTTGTTTAATATTTTTATTACTATTAAACAGGGTTGGGGATTTTTTGGGATTTTTTGAAAAAAAATACAATTTTTGAATTCAGCTGGTGATTTTTTGATTTTTTGAGAAAAATCAATTTTTCTGCTGAGAAATATAATTTTAGGAAAAAACAAACTTTTTTTTTAAGTCTTGCATTGAAGTTATTTATTTTTAACCCAGGCCACTATATAATCTAGTAATACAAAATCTAAAAAGTCTTGCCTTATAATAATCAATGAGACCCAATTTACATAACAATACTACCTATTGTTTACTCGGAAATATGATAAATATAATTACATCAGAAAATAAAGAAATTATTTGAAACATGACTCTAAATTTGTTGACGTTTTTATAATGGTTATAAATTTGAACAGAGCTCAGCCTTCGCTTGGAATTATAAGTATATTCTAATTTATAATAATTTTTAATTAGAAATTAATTACTTAAAATATCTTAGAATTTAAAAAATATGTATAAAAAAGAAAAAATTCAAAAAAGCAAAAAAATCATGATTTTGGGGTTTTTGGAGAAAAAATCAAGTGAAAAAATTCAGTTGAAAATCAATTTGATTCTTTTACCGGCCTCCCTTGCATTAAATGAAATCAATGGGTATTATATAAATACCAAGTTTTTTAGAGTCATTTTCATAATTTATTTGATTAATAATAAATTTAATTACTAGCCTTATGGTCTACTGAAAACCAGAGCGAATTGTACTAAATACATTCAAAGTACTTTAAATACTTCATGGGAATACACTTGAATAAATGTATTTAATACTAAATATTTAGAAATGTATCTTAACTACACCAATACTAGATACATAAAATGTATTTAAAAAATGTTGTAAATACATATATTAAATACATTCGCAACTGTCATATTGATAAGGTGTTAGCTAAGTGAGGTATATATAATACTATATAGGCAATAGGAGTAGGCCAATAGTATAATATATAGATATACTAACTCACTAACTAGTACTAGCTCACCATATGATTATATATATAGTAGACTATCCAGGGTCATCACCCTATACTCATATAGATAATAATATACTAATATCACTAATATCTATAAGTATATATATATAAGTATATATACTATATATAAAGATAATATATATAGGGTGAGTGGGGTAATAGTGCGTAGTGAGCGTAATGTAATCATATCGACCTTATTTTAGAAAAAGCATAATACGGTATTTGTATAATATTGTACTGTACATAGGAGAGTTAGGCATTGTTCGTTTGAATGTACACGAACTGTGTTTGAAGCATGCAAGATTCGAGTGTATTAAACACAACATCAAGAAGAAGCGAAAAGTCGTGATGTTGTATTGCGAACGGTAAAATTTACACCAAAAATAAAATATGATCATAAATTTCACTACAATCTTTATAATAGCAGATTAATATATAGATGAATGAGGAGAAGGTAGTTTAACTTAATAGAAGGGAAGGTATATTGGGTATTTTAATAGGTCAAATAAACTCAGTATACTCACCTAAAAATAATGATATAATATAGCAGTATAAGCACTCTCTAATAATAGTATAGAAGCTGCACAACGAGGAGCCCGCCTAGTTACGCTGAGTAGTATAAGATATATATGTTTATGCTCAATAGCTTCAGTCTAGTTCCATAGGTTTGAGTTAGGCATAGTTAGGTTAGGCTTAGCTGCGTAGATAATAGAAGGTTAAAGGAGGGTTAGTGAATAGTGTAGGTTAGGTTGAGACTTAACGTTTACCTAACCTAACCAGATAGCCAAACCTTTACCTAACCTAGAAGATAACAACGCATAAACCTTAACTGTCAACATACCCCCCGTATAATATAAGCATATTTAGTACTCATTACCGATAAATTAGCCTATATATAGATTGAGTCTATATATATAAGTCTAATATTAATATATTATATACGATCTAGATACCATATTAGTGAATATTATATAGAAGGATGAGAATAGATATATAAAGATATATATATATGAAAATAAGAAAATATTAAAATAAAATCATCATTTCATTGAATATTTATTAAAAAAACTTTTCTCCTTAAGTAAATTTAGGCAAATGTAGACACTAATTCACCAGAATTTCTGGAATATTTTTCAGAATTTTCATTTTCCCCAACGAATCTTTTTGTTAAAGTGAGACATGCACACCAGTTAAATAATAGTGACGCTCACTCTGATACAATAGTTCATCTTTGAGAAACATCTATAGTGTGTATGTGAAAATTTAGAGCAGAAAGCCAACTCTCACCTTACGTGTGTCGAACCATAACTATCCAATATGAGTAATAGATGTGTAAGGGAACACGGTACGAGAATAAAATCCGCAAGCGTGTACGATTATCGGCTCACAAAAAAATATCGATATCTCGCTCACACTTACCCAAAAACGAGAACTATATATCAATACGTACCTACCTATAATCAATAGATTAGCTACTCCAGAATAGTATAATACCAAAGTAGGTACTAGATAGAGTGAGTGAGTGAGTAGATATAGAGTAATAATAAGTAATAAAGTGAAGAGTATAATTAAAGGTAGTAGTATGATGTATTTTTCCAGGAGACATAAATATGAGTTAAGTAGAGCCGAAAGTTATTGATATATATTATATATTGTATTTATTTTATATATTAAAAGGAATACATAAGTAGTGGATAAATATAATAATTATATATATGGCATTTACGCAAGTTAGAGGCAGGGATGCTCTGGCCCCACTAACTAAAGCGAATAATATATAAAGTATGTTGATATTATTATATTACTCAATATATATAAGAATATAATTGTATAATGAGTTATTATAGTAATATAAATATTAATACACTGATAATTACTATATAATATATATATACCATATTATGGTATAAATGTGTATTAGGTTAGATATATGTATTGGTGAATGGCTAAGGCTAGTGTTATTAAACGAAGAAATCTCCGCGAGCAAGTGTAGCAACTATGTACGTATATTTCTTTACGGAAACGGGAATATATTGATGGCACGACAAATTTTAACATTAGTTTATAATATATATTTAGGAGCTAGATATGAGAATGATATATATATATATATATATAATATTACTTAGAATATATATTATGATATATCCAAGTATAATATATATATATTATATATATATATATAATATAAATATTATATATATATAAAAAACTCAATATTAATTTCTGGTAAAAACCACTTTTAGGTTAGGTAAGGTTTTAAATTAATAGTTAGGTTAGGTATAAGATTAAGTCAAGTCAAGTTATTAAGTCAAGTTAGTGAAGTCAAGTTAAGTATGAATATAACATTATATATATATATATATATATATATATATATATATATATATATATATATAATATAATATATATATAATATATTATATATATATAAATATAGATATTATAATATATATATATTACGTATATATATATATATATATATATACATATATATATAATTATATATATATATAATATATATATAATATAATATATTATAATATATATATATAATATATATATATATATATTATATATATATAGAATACCTTCTCCTCTAGACCTAACTATATACTTATAAATATATAATATATATATATATATATATTATACTCTATATATATACTAATATTAATATATAAGATGTATATACTGCAATTAAACCGCAATTCAATTTGTATAGATAAAAATACTTTGAGTGGATTCTTACATCTTACCAGGATTAGATCCGGGCCCTCGCGAACGGTATGCCAAGCATTACCACTCGACCACGACAAGCTAAAAAGATACGCGACTTATGAAGCACGTATATCGCAAACAGCTGCTCTCTCATTCAAGTAGTAGTAATAAAGTGATCAGACCATCCCCTAGGATACAAGGAGCACCGTCAGTACTGCGACCTCGGACAAGGGAGAGTTATATAACTCAGTATCTCTCGTGAGATAATGACAATAATGATACATCTTGCGAATATAATAGAAGTCGAGAATATTCTGTTTACCATCTATTAGTGATACGAAATTATACTCCGATCGTAAAGTAGGAGCTAGTACGTCAGCGCAATTACATGGCCGTCCTGTGTTACCGTAAGTGGCAACAAGTTATGTGTCTAAGAACGGAGAGAGAATGACTCTTGTTAACTGCCACAGTAATCATTCTGACCTTTCCGATTATTCTGAGCATTTTTACGAGTACGTAGTTGTGTAATATCGAGAGAGGCTACTCTTTCAATAGGAGATATAAGGTCGGATACTCCCTTTTTAGAGCTGGATTAACTATATAAATAAGTGAGTAGTGCGAGTTACGTGTTAAACGTGAGTTAGAGGGTACATCTTAGCGAGCCATCTGTAGCCTCTCTCACGTACTCACACGTAAGCAAATACGTTAATCCTGGGTACAGTTGAGAATATTACGAACTCAAGTGATGGTTATTTATTCACGGAAGCCGTAGATTAGAATTTAAGCCATCAGGATGTGCGTGAAGTCAATTAGAAATAGCCGATCACAAATCTTGCCATGTCCTCACACACACACATACACATCAAATCCACACTACAATACATAAACAAAAGCCATAAATACTCAAATAAAAATCGGGATAAATTATCAACTGAGCTTAAATATACCAATACTTAATGTAAAAAGTTAATATGTCTTAAAAATTAATATAAATATCATTCTTTTATGTATATAATATAAATAATAAAAAATAAAACTCAAACTTACGTAACCTTTCCCCATTTATACCCTACTAAAAATTCTCAGTCAAATATCAATATAAATAAAATAATATTTATCACTAAACTACAATCATATTTCTTTTTTGGAAAAAATAGAAATTTACTTTATTTACTCACGTCAAATTATTTCAATTTTTTTTCTCAAAGTAAAGTTAGTATATATATATATATATATAGTATACCAACTATGATTATGAGATAATAGAAAAAACTTTAATAAACTCAAGATCAAGATGAAATAATACACCTAACATACTTTCTATCATAAACTCTACATAAGCTATACAAAATATATAATAATCACATATAAATAAATAATAAATATTAAACTATCAAAGTCGAGAGCATCATCTAATAAACTAATGTTCATGCTACTATCTATACAACTCAGACCAAAATAACTATGGGCTCAATTTATATATTGAAGGTCGCTGAGTAGTACATGCATTTTTTTTCGGTGGGAAGAGTATTCCAGTACATAAAATCTGTGTTCTCTATTACATTTATATTAATATATTTAGTAATCATGTATAGTTATTGACATTATATTATGTTTATATGTAATATTTATATAAAGTGTAATTTGAATTGTAATTTTATAACTATATATTATTATATACTAATAACTGTATAGAATAAGTTGATATTTCATGTTAATTGAGATTATAAATAAGCTAAACTATAGTAAACTGTAGTACATTAATTATATATAAAGATAGCAATTTTTAAAATAAATATATAAGTACTATCAGTGATTTTATGATTAAAGAAATATTGTAAGTTATATGTACGTTATATGTGGTAAATGATTTATTGGTTTAAAGAGGTATTGTAGGTGTTATGATTGACTATATATAGTGAAGATTTTTGATGTACAATAATAATAACTACTATTGTTATTAGTATAAATCACACGCAGTATTTTTATGATGAATCTATTTACACCGAAGAGAACCTATTATGATCTCTATATATGAAGTGGAGGACAAAAATATTTAGATTTCTACGAAAAATGGAAAATAAATTTAATAAATGCTTTAAATTTCTTCCATCTTACTTATTAATGTTAATCTTAATCGCCGTGAGGTGACATTCAGAGAGTCAAGAGCAAAGTACGTATAGATAACATCTTCATGATTTATGTATTATAAATTTCGATGATGTAGAGGAGGGGGCAGTCCAAGTTAAAGTGTTTCATCTCCAATTAAGTATATCATCAGTAAGATTTTCAGATATTCATATGATGTTGAAAAGCTTTCTTTCTACTAAGCAGAAAGACACGGGATTAAAAATTTAGCCTATAAGTATTTACATATTCAAAGAATGAGTAAAATATTTTAGAATTATAGTGACTGCGAACAAGAAACTAGTTCAGAGATTCGAGGTCTATTATATATGTTTGAGTAACGTATCATGTAGTATGTGAATGCCATTTTAACTTCCATAATTCACCATCTGGCTTTTAACTCATAAATCTCATTGTAGGCTTTCTAGATCTTTCTTATGTAAAATGTTATTACATCTTATTATCTTCTCATATGGACAATATACACCATTGATTTCGGTATATTAATATATATATTTGTAACAATATTGTCAAGTGGAAGATATATAATTACTCTACCTAATGTTGATAATATAAATCATCCACAAAATGTAGTATTATAAATAATAGTAATAGTGTTATCGATATAAAGTCTGTGTATAGCGTCGGAAGTAAGAATAATTGGCAGTGAGTCTGTTATATATATATTTTTGAATTTGTAATTCTTGGATACAGCATTCCAATAACCCAGCTTATTCAGATTTCAGATGTCACTATTCAACATTTTCTTCAAATAATCTATTGTAATTTAATGTTATAGCATTATCTCTAATGAGTCTTACAAGATTATAGTTTTAACTAGATTCACTTCATATAATGCCACATCTAGAAACTATAAAAATTACATTAATAAAGTGTGTCTATGTATTTGAGAGTTTAATAAGATATTGTGTGAGTTAATGTTAAAAACTTAAATAGTCTGTTAGAACAAAAAGAGAAACCAGAAAAAAGCACGCTCTAAAAACATTGTTTAGAATTAAGGTAGCTTTTCTATAGACTTAATATTAATTCTCAATTATACATCATATTTATATGTTTCTAAGCTGGCTATATATATATCGAGTCGATCTTAAGCATCTCGTTATATAAAAATTAATAAAAACCTCGATTCTATAATGCCGTTGCACCAAAGCGAAGTTTATCGCATAACTTTTTTATATTCATTTCTTCTTGCTACTGTTAGGAATAAGTTCTTCTATTTTTTCTTCTAAAGGAACTTTTGTCCTCTTATCACTTACAAGATAAAAAAAGGATACAACATTCTGATTTGATTTCCATATTTCAATCTTTCGAATATATATATCTATTTTGAACTCTATATAGTAAGACGTCTGGAGGTAATTAATTTAAGGCATTGAGTGCAAAAAGCAGTTATATAATGTATTAATAAAATAGTCATTTATGTGACATTATATATTAATTTTTAAGTATTATTGAACTATAAGCTCAAACTCAAGACAAAAATAATATACTATGTTAAAAACAAAATCATAATAACTATATTCACATAGCAACTTATGAATATTTATACCCTTAAAAAATATGAATCGATATGACTTTTACATACTATTACAACATAGATATTAGTTATACTCTATTATAGTTAAAGTAATACTAAGAGGAGTGAGAGAAATATTAGGCATACGCATCTCTCTATGTCATCCATAACTCAGCAATATAATTGCGGCGATTATATATAACTACGATGGTGAGTATAGCACCTTCAATGAGTGATTTGGTCTATATACATAATGAGGATTTATGCTTGCCTGCTCAATGGAAAACTCAATTCTCGATGTTCTATATAATAGTATATATACGTTAACTATTCATCTGTGTATTATTAAGTATTTTATACAGATAACAACTTCACTCATATCATAATCTCACTGTATAATAATGCATGACACTCAAAATTCGTATTAGTATATAATATATATAAGTGAGCTCATGTTAAGATAGGTAGAATAATATAAATATCATCAATATTATATACTTAATATTCGCCGACTGTTTTGTAATCAATCTTAATAATTGAATAAAATATAAGACGTTTTACGTGCTATTCTCATTGCGTATAAAGAAATTGTCTTGTTCTCGCTCATGACTTCTAACGAAAGTTTTGTCTTCAGCATAGACCTCCATCATATGAATGAAGAACGAATTATATTAAAATTTAATTTAAACCTCTAGGCACTTAAAAGGACCATCATTATTTCTATCTGACTGATATTAGCAGGATTTAAATAATTTAATACTCTAAAAATTTTTAATGTTACAGACCAGTTTGCAGAGAAAGATTGTATACATACAAAAATATATGCTCGAACAAGGTATGGTCTTGTATATAGTTGTGCACCCCCACTAGGTCATCCCTCCCATAGGCTGTATCTGAATTGCGAACTAAAAATGAAACCAAATATTATATATGTATAATATTAATTATATGATATATTATATGTGATTTTTATATATATAATTATATATATTAATATATATAATATTAAATATATATATATATATATATATAATATATAAATATTATTAATATAATATTATATATATATATATTAATTATTATAATAAGTAATATAATATATATATATAGTATATATATATATTATTATATATAATTATTAATATATATATATTATATAAATTAATTAAATTACAGTAAATATTTGTATGATGAAAAAAAAGTTCAATAAAATATACATAATCTGTGAAATATATTCATATTTATATATATATATAATATATTATATATATATATATATATATATATATTAATATATATATATATATTAATTATATATATTAATATTATATAATATAGATATATATATATAATTATATTAAAATATATATATAATATATATAATAGTATATTATATATATATATATAATATATATATATATTAATATATTATATTATAATATATATATATTATATATTAATATTAATTATTATATAAAATAATTTTATTTATATACTATATATTATTATTATACCTTAATATATATATATTATATACTATAATATATATAATATATATATATTATATATATATATATATATATTATAATATAAATTATATAATATATATTAATATATAGATATTATATAATAATAGATATATATATATATATATTATAGTTATATATATACTATATATAGATATATAAAATAATTAAGATTATATATATATATATATACTCTCTCTATATATCTAATTATATATAAATATATCATCGTAAATTTTTAAGATATTAGTTAATATAAATGAATTACATTTTAAGTTTAAAGGATATTTTTATATTAATATTAATTAAATTTGATTTTTAAAAATTTATATTTAATATAGCGTGTGGTTAAATGCTCTCTCTGCATCATCCATCATCATCTTAGGATACATTTTAGATATATGAGGTTTGGTATTATTGTATTATTTGATCCAGACATAGATATAGAGCATCGTATATCTTTGTTAGTTAAGATCGCTCTGTGTCTCTATTGTGTGATGCTGTGTGCGAATGCTGTAGATGTCATCATCTAAGTATAGTGAGTGTGTGATGATATTGTCGTACTCAGTTAAATTTATCCTGAAAACGATTAGAAAATTTTATCAACATATTAGAGAGTTGTGCTGAATAACTATTCCCATAATAATGTTTTTGTGCTGCTACGCGGTTTCCAAGCTCGACTAGAGGTTCGATGCGGGATTTAGGCTCGAGTGTTAGAGTAGCATGTAGATTCGGTATACAGACGCAGGGGCCGGATGTTATATTAGACATTTAGCTAACTTTTATGGAATGGCCGTAGGCGTGCTAAATCATAGTAGTAGGTATCTAGAGACTTGGAAAAACTCTATCCTTTCCTATATACTCATACCCATAAACATATTAATAGTGAGCTTATTGTCTCTGCAGACCCAAGTCCATTCGCACAGGCGCGCAGCATTTCTTTTTCAAATACACAACCTTAATACCTCAACATAACTCTATATTTTCTACACTTCTCGAGAAATCTAAGAATGATAGGATGGTCTATTCAATGTGTATAACTTATTTATTTTATAAATATATCATACTAACAATCCTACTTTTGACTTTACATATAAATCACTGTCATATGAATACTTGCAATCTATACAACTCAACTCTCGATGCTCTGTGTGCTGCTCAAATTAAATTCGTTTCTCTACCTATTACTATATTTATCAAATAAGTTATCTGTGTCATACTAAGTCGTGTGCGGCATCAGATTTAACAGTATTACACTTATAAGTGAGTTGATCTACTATACTATAGTTCTATCGGAACTGTTACTTCCCTCTCTGGTTTAATTACCGACGATACAGAAGTACTGATCATTTCCTTTAGTTTATAGTGAAATGTGTATACGCGTTAACAGCGCGACAACTGAGATGTGTTGGGCTCCTTCTCACAGTACTGTCTATTGCGGGGGGGAGGCGCAAAACATTCAGTAATTGACATCATACGATGCGTGCCTAGAAGTAACAAGAGCACTATGAATCTATAGAAAAATCACTGAACACAATAATCACCGCGTGCTTTTCTCTTAATACATATTCATTGTGAATATACGAGATACTTATACTATATTGTGTTCTTCTTCCCACACCATCCCCTCTCTCTACAGTATAGTAATGCATATTCACAGTTCTCGAATTCCTTTATGCTGTACTCGTGACAACTAGATCTCTAGAAAGCATTTTATTTGATGAGTACTGAATTCCTTATACTACCCATGAGACATGTACCATCCATGCTTGCACATAATAACGTTACACTTTCTATTAGCATCTTTATAAACTCGCGGCCTAAATTGCGAATTTGAGCCACTTAGGTAGTATAGTTGCGACTATAATTTACATTATTATAGAGTGAAATGTAATGCGCTGACCTATTCCCTAGGGAAGTAATTGAGCTTAGTAGTAATTTTAGCTACCTTCGCGTCTCAATGTTAAATGCCTGGCCTAATGTGCAAATTCACACCACAGTCATATCACACGAGACGTATAGCGCAAACCCACTCCCTTGCGAGCGTGTACAAAAAGAGTGTTAAGTGACGAAATACTCTTTTATGAAGCACTCTCTGTCATCATATCCAGTGCACACCCACAACAAGATGTCGTTATCGTTTACCTCTGAGACGAAGGTACAGTAACTACAGTCATCAATTTCTAGAAAATTTAATAAAAATTCATATTTTATGACCCATATACTTCAAACGGTCGATGAGAACAGTACGTTGCGAGTTCTTCGAATGTGATACTCGTATTACTACACCACAATCTTATTCCGATGTTACATTAATTTATTGTTATATATAATATATAATATTATATAACCGATAAAACAGAGTATTTAAAAATAATTTTTTTACCGTGAGTGATATATATATATAAGTCGTGAGTAAGTATTATAACCAATAGCTTAGGTCCTCGGTTGTCGTTATTGTTGCTATGACTGCCATAGCCGTTTATGTATGAGCCTAAGTACAAGCATGCAACTTATTAACAGTATTGTAAGTAGATTTCCAATACTCATTACTGTGAGTCTTTATGTAGGAGCTAATCACGATCACTAGTAGTAATGCACATTCCTACAATGTAATACACTCAGCTTCTATCTACAGCACACCAAATCATTCACTGACGAGCAGAGAGAGACGTAATCATATCTCTATATAGAATGAAATATTACAATATTATCCCAGCTTCCGATTTGGTTTGAAGCGAAGATGAACGTACGTGAGTCGTTATTTGAGCGATTAGTTATCATGTAGAGTCCATTATACACTATATATCAATAAAGAATACACATGAGACCATCAGAACACCTACACACTACCGAGACGTGTGCGTATTGCTCAATTAAGGTGATTTGTACATAGTCTGTTTTATGGTTCTCCATAACTCTCTATCTCCGTTCTCACACTTTTTCGACACTGATGAGCAGCTCTGTGTGTAATTAATTGTGTTTCTAACTACCTACATGCTTTCTCCTACCACACCTTATTCTGCGTCCCTCATCTATCTCACTTTTATCGTATGACACTCCGCACCTACCTAGACATTCCTAGACTGATGTTACAGACCTATTCGTACACGCTCTCTTAGGATCCTGCAATTCGATGACAACTGCGATCAACTCGTCTATCTCGCTATTCCCAGCGTTCTCTCGAGATCCGTCTTGTCTCTATGGTGAAAGAGATCTGTCATGCTACTCAAGCCTTGTTATAATGCTTCATACATTGCAATACAGCGGTAAGAGCTTATACTCCATCATAGTTTCTAAATTTATACCACCTCTTCTTAATTATTCTCCCTCACATCATCTGTGTCTCCGCGCGTTATCATCTCGTTCATGTCATTACAGTTTCACTATACATCATAAATGATCTATTATTGTGAAGTTGCATGTATTTTGCTATTAGTGTTATATTGTGTTATTCACACCCTTCATCCTTTCGTCCTTTTGTCCTTTCGTCTTCCTTTATATATTATTATTATTATTATATTTAAGTGGTATGCGTAAAATATATAATTCTTACATACACTCTAATTGAGATCGATTTATGATCCTATTTTTTATAGTTCTATGTTTCTTTATGTAATTAAATATCTTCCTCTGTTCTAATGTATGTCAATTCATTTCTATTAGCAATTTGTGTACGTGCTCGTCATGTTCGTCAAACTTTCGTTCACTTTTGTCGTTCACTTATTGGTGTGTGTGTTAATATTTTACTATCATCTTTTACAATATCTCCTAAGAGATCGTCTTAATATACCGATATAAGGATAATCTTAGTAAATGCACTGAGGTTAAATTGTTCAATCATTTCCATCTCGGTACGTTCTCTTATTATCTCTTTTTAATTAATTTTATTAATTTTTAATATTAAATTTATATTATATTATATTTTAATTGATATAATAATTATTTTATTTATATTATATTTATTATTTATATATATATATTTTATTTAATATTTATTATTATTTATATTTATATTATATTTTTATATATTATTATTTCCATTTATGCTTATAAGCATTATTCTGATTTATTATTTATTATTAGTACTCCTTTTGATGTATCCATTATTACTGTCTACTATTATTATTTATTATTATTTCATTTATTTATATATCTAATAATTAATCTATTCATTTATTACATATCTCATTAATTTCTTATATCTCACGTATTTCATCGTATTTCTTATTGCTATGCTTTTAATTCTCTTTATTTTAGTTTAGCTTATGATCGCTTTTTTCTTCTTCTTCTTCTTGTCTTCTATATTTTCTTTCTATTCTTCTCTTCATTTTGCTTCATTCATTATTTACTATTTCTTTCTTTCTTTCATTTTCTTTCTTCTTCTATTCTTATTTCTTCATTTCTATCTTTATTATTACTATTATCATCACTATTATCTTCATTATTATCATTTTCTCTCTTATTATTTCTTCTTCTATCTTTTTCTTCTTTCATTCATTCTTATATTATATATATTAATTAATATTATATATATATTATTTATATTATTAATATTTATATTATTATATATATATATATATATATTTATATTATATTAATTCTCAATATTATATTATTAGTATAATATTATATATTATTATATTATTAATTTAATAATTATAATATTATTTAATTAATTTGAATTATATAATTATGTAATTATATTTATTATTATTTTATTTAATTAATTTATTATTATATATTCATTATATTATAAAAAATATATATATAATAAATAAAATACATAAATTAAAAGTACTTTCAAAAGAGTAAATGTGAATTATATTTTTATATATTAATAATTTATATAATGATCTACAACATGAATAATAGATAATAATGAAGTGTTAATTAAATACCATGCTATGCCAGATGAGAAGAGAAAATAATAATAATAATAAGAATGAGAATGATATAAGTAATCAAGCGTATACAAATCAATATTTTACTTTGAGTGAGTCTATAGGAAACCATAAAAATATTGTGACGTATATATAGGCATTTCCTTATATAAAATGATATAGTATAAGTAGAATAATAAATGCCGGGATAATAAGTCTTAACTACAACAAAATACTTTATTATTTATATCAATCGAACTTACGTAAAAATAGCATAAGCAAATTTTCTCTGAGTAGACCCCCTAATTTCCAACGAATATAATAGTATAAAGAGGAAGAAGTAAAAAAGTAAATTAAGAGATTTGGTAGGAAATTGTAATTACTCACGTAAAATTGTATGGTCCTAATCAACCTATCAGCGTGATCTTAATAAACTTTTATTATAATAAAGTAGATAACATATATTTTTACTTAAAAGAATAGATTACTTGTAATTATTTGTCCTCAGAAAGTTTATATATCGATGAAAAGTGTTAATAACTATATATATATATATAAATATAATATATATAATATATATATATACGATGGGGCGTCGTCAGGGGGGGCAGGGGGGCAGCTGCCTCCCCTAGAAGTGTTTACTCTGTTCTCAAATCTACCTGCGAATTTTTTTGATCCAACGTCCCGTTCCGGGGTGGCCGTTAAGTACGTTTTGCGATATATATATATTTATACAAGTAATTAAGGTTATAATAATATTAATATTTTCGATAGTCATTTTATTCGTCTTTTTTGGTCATTAATTTTTTCACTCACTCGGTACAGTTTAACTTTCTTCCAAGTTATTAGAGTATGCTCAGATATAAAATATCTCTAAGGGCAAACTCAATTACACAAACAAATAAGTCAAATACATAAACACACACACACACTATATAATATATATAATATATATATATATATATTATATAATATTATATATAATATATTATATTATATATATTATATATATTTATATATTTATAATATATATATATAATTATATATATAGTATATTATATATACTTATATAATATTATATATATATATATATATATATATATATATTATATATATATATATATAATATTATATTATATATATATTATATATATATATATATACGAGTATATGGCGAAGGCTAGTTGCAATCGTCATTTCTCCACATTTCTGTTGCGATTTACGAGGTCTTCTCACTCATTTTAATATGCTCTTTGTAATTGTGATAAGAACCTGTGTTTTATTCCATCTATGTTTTTTTTAATATTGATATGTATATATAAATTCTAGATTTTGTGTTCCGCCGGATTCTTAATTCTCTATTAAGTATTTAAGGTTCAAAGTAGCATTGAAATTATCAGTACGTGACGCCACTCTATAATTCAACACCGCCTCAGTTGTAAAGTTATTTTTCAATTTCATCAGATCATGGATATTAGGAGATTCTTTGGTACGTACGTTTTACTTTAAATATTATAATAAAATTTTGTGTATTTACTTCTTAAAAGTAGGAATTTTGTAACATATGATCTTACTTGTCCATATGAGGTTGGCTTCATTTTAAAATACTATTTTTCATTACAACACAAAAATTAATGGTTTTCATCATAGTTTGCTATACTTTTAATTTTTTTCTGTTAACATCTTTGAATGTTAGTAAAATTATTAGCTTATGACCATTTGTGGCAGAGATTTACAGTAGCAGAACCATATTATATATATTATATATATATATATAATATATATATATTATAATAAATATATATATATATATATATATATATATATATATATATATAATATATATATATATATGTTTGGTTTTGCAGTAAATTTGAAAAAGGAAAACTAAGATAAAAATGGAAATGGTAGCGGTGAAAACGAAAAAGATACCAATAAGTCAACTAAGACTACACAAGAGGCAATCCCTCTTACTTCGCATATTTCTCATGATGAAGAACCCACACCAGGCCCAGCACCTCGCGAAGTCAAGATATGGTCCAGATTTCGGAGCTAGCTTTCAGTAGATGAATCACGAAAATGACATTGGTAGATAGATTACGTAGGACATTCATCTGTGATTTGACTGAGAAAAAGAAACAGTTACTGAAGAGTGTTGGATTCCACCTAAGACCTATAATTTTTTGGAAGAAGCTACCCACTTAAAGAGGAAGAAATGCAATTATGAATGGTTGCAGACATATTCACCTTGGCTGACATATCCAGGCGCCTAAAGGAGCATTTTGCAAAGTTTTGTATTTTATTTCCACAAAATTAAAGTTAGTCATAGGCTCTTTAATAATAAGACATTTCACTAAATATAAAGATTAGATGTTTCTTCTGTGTAAGGAAAAAGCGATGCCGATTTGATAAAACTGCTGTTGAAGCCGCATTACAAGCCACCAGATCTTTCTGGAACACATCCAAATTAACCAGCATTCTAAGAAAATCACAGAAGAAAATAAAAAAATATTATCCTCAATGATTTCATGTGGAGATCAGTCATTGAAAAAACCATTTTTGAAAAGGGGAAGGAAAAATGCCACATAACCAATCAGTTTCAGATTTCAGAGATTGAGATCATTTTCTCTTATGTGTTACTACTAAAAGGAAATCATCGTCAATAAGGTAAAAGGCAGCGTCGCGTATAGCTTACTAGCAGATGAAACTGCTGATATTTCTGGAAAGGAACAATTATCCATAGGTTTGCGCTATTTCGCAGAGAGTCCGATGAAGTCAAAGAGGGATTTATTGGCTTTGTAGAACTGAAAACGCTTGACGCAAAAACCATTGCGAAAGCCATGGACGATTTTGTCACGACCGAAGGATCCGAGAAATGCGTGGGCTTGGGTATCGATGGCTGTTCTACGATGTATGGCAAAGAAGGAAACCAAGCAATATTGCGGAAAAAAGTATAAAAAAAAGCTTTGACTCTTTCATTGCTGTTCACACAAACAAAAAATCTAGTAGTACATGATTTGAACACAATACCAGAAATCCGCATACTGTGGGAACTATTAAAGGACATTATTACGGTTTTTCGCGAGTCGTCTTGGGAAGAGAAATTAATGCCCAAATATCCCAAGCCTATACAAAACCAGATGGTCTGAACAACACCAGTGCATCAGAGTGTTTAATGGAGCACTTTGGCTACGAATGATGCAAGCATTTGAAATTTTTCCATTGTAAGGAAATACCGCCACCAGAAAAAGCGCTTTTCAGTTGCCTTCAGCGGCATGTAAGTCGTCATTCATCATGGCTATGATATTGATCGCGAATTACTCTGCGATGTTAGAGCCAGTTGTAAATGCTCTCCAATCCAAAACCTTGGATATCGTCAAAACCTCGCAGCACATTTAACATATTGTGGAAATGGTTAGGAGCCATCGGAAAGATGAAGAAAAATATCACCGATGAAGTGTGTTAAAAGAAGCTAATCAAATCGCTGAGCAACTGGGACCTTAATGGAATATACCACTGATATTTTTTGGTAGGCAGCAGCACCGTAGCAACCATCCAGCAACAAAAAATCCCACGGAGTTCTAGAGAAGATCCTTAATAACTCCGTATCTTAGATTCTATAACCTCTTCTTTGGAATTACGGTTTTCTACTCATGAAAATAC
>JABUQX010107033.1:25000-29307 GCA_015478945.1 Trachelipus rathkii | reverse complement strand
AAAAAAATGGAAAAAGAAAAAAAATATTGAAGGTAAATTACGAAAAAAAAAAAGCTACAAAAATGAATAAAATGGAAAGTAAAAACAATTTTATTACATTCAAGAAAATAGAAAAAAAAAAACCAAAGAACAAAAACAAATTCTATAAAAATAGAGAATACAATAATAATAATACTAATATTAATAATAATAATAATAAAATTAAATAAATCGATATTTACTGAATCATAAAACTATATATGTGATACTTTATCAAATATCACTAATATTAATAATAATACAGATAAATAAATAAATAATAGAAATTTTTAATCAATTTATTATCATTATTATAGCAGTATTAAAGCCTTATATTAATTATTATTATCTATTATATTTTTATTTAATTATTATTATAATTTTTTATTTTATTATTATTATTCGTTTTTATTTTATAATTATTCTATATTAATCTGTATTAATATCTAAGCGATGTAGGAAAATTATCGATGATTATTTTATTATTATTCAAAAAGGAGCCATTATTTAAACAATAAATTTTATTATCATTATAATTATTATTATTATTATTACTACAATCATTATTAACACACACACATATTATTATATTATTATTATTATTATTAATTATTAATTATTATTATTTAAAAATATTAACTAAATATTAAAATTAATACTATTGTAATTGACAATAGAATATGAACAATTATTGATAAATTTATCTAATAGCTTCAACCATCAACAGTATACATTAACGGACGATTATTATTAATTATTATTATTTATTATCTATTTATTATTATTTATTATTATTATATTATTATATATTATTATTATTATTATCTTATTATTATATAATATTTCATTATTATTATACTATATATATATGTATTAATTCATTATTATTATTTTAGGGATAAAAGTCTATTGTTCATTCAATATTATTATTATAAATATATGATTTATTATTAATTAGTATTTTATTATAATTATCTATTATTATTATTATTATTATTATTATCTTTTTCTATCATTATTTATTATTTTATCAAGTATTTGAATTAATGTTAGCTACATTTATTATTTTAAGTATTATTAATTATTCATTATTATATATTATACTATTGATATATTATTATTATATTATAATTATTATTATTATATTAATTATTATTATTATAATTATTATGCTATTATTTATATTAGTCTTTCACTCAACTTCGCGAAGCTGATAGGTAATGAGCACGTTAAAATGTGGATATCTAGAAGGAGAAAATACATAAATTTCAACTTTCTCTACACTGGCAATATACATTGGTAAAAGGAGCAAAAGTTTCACAACTTGTTATAGATTAAATTTGTTTAGTTATAATTTTATAATTGATAGTATTAATTATTATACATTATAAATTATTATTATAATAATTGATTAATAATTATAATTGTGGAGCGCATTATAATTATAATTATAATTACAATTATAATTACATTAAATAGTTAAAAAAAAAACCGAAGTCATCTCTACAACTTAGTCAAACATTTCTCAACGATCTTTGTAGCGTAGAAGTGATAGAGGTTTCACTACAAGCTCGAGAATACACGTTCAAGACGATTTTACTCGACGAAATAAAGTGTATTACCGCCGGTGCGAGCGATACGATGAATGAACCATGCAAGATAATTACTTCGAGTTTAAGAAGTAGACTTATAGGTCATTTAAAAGTACTCATTATTCATCTTTTAACTGAGAAGCATTAAAGAGAGGAAACGCAAATGTAACAAATGTTACGGGAGGGATGTTAGTTTAATCAACAAAACATGTTTGTTACCTCTACTCGATGTAATTCCAATTTTTAGGGTCGAGTCCAAATCTAAGTTCAAATTCAAGTTATTGAAAATGTAATTCAATGTTGAAAATGCATTTGATGAGGCTTACCATAATGCCAGGGGAAAACAATTTTCTCCATACCCAAAGTTCATTTTCTTTTGAGTGATGTTCAACAATGTTATTAGTGGGCAAATGTTCTTTCCAATCAATTTATATCGAGCGCAATTGCGAAACGAAAAAATCAAATGAAAAAAATCACAGACATATTTTTTACCATGATGTTTTCAGTTTTATGTATAAATTTTTTTTTTTCTTTTTTATTTATGTTTGATCTTTTTATTTATTATGTTCTTTATATATGTAAATTGTTTTTTTATATATGTTAGTGATATGTTAACCGCCAGAATGTAACGATTCAGAAAGTCCGAAAAGTAGAAGAAAGTAAAAGATAAAAATATAAATAATTATTATGTTTAAATAATTTTTAAAGTTGAATCGGTCAGCACCACTAGGCGACCCTACAGTCTTATATGATATGTTCATTAGAATAAGGCCAACGTAAGAGAATTATAGAGCGTATGAAAGACAATTTATTTCTTAATTCACAGTTCTTACACCTACCTTCTGATTTCCACATTTGTCTTATATAGAGAATGAAGTAATCCAACACAAAAAATAATCAACTATATCGCAAAAAAAATGTTTTGTTTTACCAGATTAGTATTCGCATGTTAATCTCCTCTTCAAGCTGCTACAACAGTAGGCCGCTGCACGGGAGGAAAGAGGCCAAGCAGGGGGCGAGAGGGAGACAGGAAGAGAGCCGGAGATTAACAGTGGAGGTCTGAGAAGATTGTTGACTTGTAACAAAGGCATTTTGTACAATTTTGTATTATGTTGTCGCGACAGTAATTATTGTTATTCGTAGTCTACGTGATGCTTCTGTTTGTGATTATCATTCTGACGTATAAATTCAAAAATGGGAAAATCAGGGAGGCTAAGTAACTGGTGAAATAAATAAGATTGATCTTTAGACTAAATTTACCTTTGTGTAGATTATGTAACATTCATAAAATAAGGGCCTAGTGCTGCCCTTGGCAATTAAAGATATATTTTAAAAACTTCATAATCATTTATATTTTTTTATTTTAATTTTTATATTTTATTGAAGTTAAATCACTTAAATATACAAAAATATATAAAAAAATACATATATAAAAAAAATAAATAAAATAAAAAATCAAACAAATAAAAAAAAAAAAAAAAATTTTTAATCAAAAAAATCAAGTAAAAAAATCCGCTTATTTTTTTTCATTTGATTTTTATCTAGTGCAAGTTCCTGATATAGAATTATTAATGTAGGCTTCCATTTTGAACCAAATTTAATAATATGTTTTGGTAAAGCCGTATCGTACTTCAATCTGTTGTTACATATGTGTATCGAATGCAGTAGTACATAGGAAGATGACGTTTTCAGTATAATTAACTTTGATTTCAATAACTGAATTTATATTTATCATTCTCTCTTATTTAAAATTTGAGAAACGCAATCTGTTGTTTCTAAATTTGTAGCATTGCTTTTGTCTCATTAATTAAATGCCCGTAACATTTGTTACATAGCGTTCTCTTTTAATGCTTATTTAAAAATGAATGAGTATTTTTAAATGACCTTAAGTCATTTAAATGATATTTTGATTGGTCATTTCCGTAAACATTATTTTGTTGAGAAAATCGTTCTTGAACTGTATTCTCGAGCTGTAGTAACCTACACTCTAACGCTACAAAGATGTGAGAAAGATGATAAAGTTGTAGAGATGACTTCGTTTTTTTTTTTAATATTTAATGTAATTATAATTATAATTATAATTATAATTATAATTATAATTATAATTATAATTATAATTATAATTATAATTATAATTATAATTATAATTATAATTATAATTTTTAATTTAATAAAGTTGATGAAACTTTTGCTCCATTTACCAAATTATATTGCAGTGTGAGAAAGTTGAAATTTTATTTTCTCCTTTAGATATCCACATTTTAACGTGAGAAAGATTTAATAATAATAATAATAATAATAAAATAATAATAATAAGTAATAATAATAATAATAATATAATTAATAATATAATAATAATAATAATAATAATAATATAATAATAATAATAATTAATAATAATAAATAATAATGAATAATAATAATATAATAAGAATAATGATAATAAATAATGATAATGAATAATAATAATAATAATAATAATAATAATAATAATATATAATAATAAAATGAATAATTAATAAATAATAATAATAATAATAATAATAATAATAATAATAATAATAATAATAATAATAATAATAATGTAATAATAATAATAATAATAATAATAATAATTGTAATAATAATAATAATTAATAATAATAGATAATAATAATAATAATATAAAAAAAATAATAAATAATAATAATTAATTAA
>JABUQX010107033.1:5000-7500 GCA_015478945.1 Trachelipus rathkii | reverse complement strand
ATATATTATATATATATATATATATATATATATATATATATATATATATATAATATATATATATATATATATAATATATATATATATATAATATATATTATATATATATATATATATATATATATATATATATATATATATATAATGTAATATATATATTTATATATATATATAATATTGTTTTCATTTGCAGCAATTCAAGCCTTTGATATATTTCTTTTACAACCAGAAGAAAAATAAATTATTATTATTTTTGCTCACGGACTCCACTGACTTATATTTGTGCACGTCTCACTATCTCTTGCAGTTCTATAGGCAATTAAATATTTCACGTACAAAAATAATTTTTTTTTAAAAATATATGCCCAGAATCGTTCCGTTTCCTACTCGGCTGCGGCTCCAGATCGGCGCTGGAGCCGACTAAGGTTTCTTGCACTATTTAAAATTGTTAAGCACGTCTTCTGGCAATAAATTTTTCACAAAAAAAAAAATTTATAGAAAAATAAGAAAATGTAATCCGACTCCGTTTCCGACTCCGGATCCGGATCCAACTAAGGTTTCTGCACTATTTGAACATTGTTCAGCACGTCTTCCGCCAATAAATTTTTCATCTAAAAAATATTTCTTGAAAAAATTATAACAGGATCCGGCTCTAACTCCGGCTCCGGTTCCGACTCCGGATCCGACTATTTTGAGAATAAATTAAGTCAGCAAGGTATCTTATATCTGGCAATATCCAATTTTTCAACTAAAAAATTATAATTTATGATAAAATATATTTTAATAAGTCAAGATCCGAGACTACGGGCTCCGACTACGTAACCTTGACTCTCAGGTATCCGTATCCAACATAATGATTCTCAAATGAGCAACCTATATAGAATTATAACGTTGTTTCAGCGACAGCTTCGTTTCAATTAACTCTTCAGCCTAAAAGAAAAATTTCTTAAAAAAAATTCATATAATATACCCAGGAACCCGGCTCACTAGGCGTTCTAGCCGGAAATCCGGCTCCGATCGATATAGGTTCTTTACTTAATGGAGAAATTAAAATTGTAAACACTATTTCTATCTGGCAATACATTTTTTCAGGCCTATAAAAGATATTTTTTTAAAAGGAATAATAAAGTACTCGGAGATCCGGCCCGGCATATCCACGGAGCTTCGGCTCCTATTAGGTCCGATAGATTCGGCTTTCAGCTCTGAATATCTGACTAAGGTTATTTCTGCACAATTATTAAAATAAATGTTCAGCAACTTCTTCTAACAAATAAAATGTATTTCACAAAAAAAAATATTTTTCGAGAAAAAAATCATACTCCGAGGAGCTCGAGACTCTGCTTCCGACTCAGAATCCGGAGGCCGATTAAGGATTCTTTAACTATTTGAAAATAATTGTTCAGCAAAGAGTCTTCTTGGAATTAAAATTATATTCATCATTAAGAAAATATTATATCTCTTGGAAAAAATTTATACCTATTTATAAGCTCCGAATCTGGATCCGGATCGGACCCGACTAAGGTTTCTGCCCACTATTTTATATAAATTTGTTCAGTACCGTTTTCTATAGGCGTTAATATTTTATAACCTAAAAAAAATATATTTTTGAAAAATAATATATCATACCCATGCTCCGTATATAATATACTCTGACTCCAGCTCCGGCTCCTACTTACCAGCGCGAACTTCACTTTACTGAGTCATCCGTAATCATTAGTAATTAAAGATTTCAGAACTCATTTGAAATTGTTTTAGTACAGTATTCTATGAGCTAATAAAGTTTTATCTACCTAAAATATATTTTTTTTTTAAATAAATTCTAATAACCAGGATCCGCTCCGGCTTCTCGGCTTCACGCTCCGGATCTGAACTAAGGGATTTACTGATACTATTTTGAAAAATATTGTTTACAGCACGTCTTATATATGTCTATCAATATAAAATTTTCACAATAAAAAAAATAATATATTTTCATAAAAATATATCATACTGCTTTGACTCCCGACTTTCACATCTCCGACATTTGAATCCTTTTAGCTCTACGGCTCCGGTCATCCAGATTACTACTCAAATCCGAATAATCGCATATTAAGTATTTCAGCCACATTATTATTGAAATAAATTGTTCAGCAAAGATCATTAAACCACTGCTGGACAATGCTGTAATTTTGTTGCAGTCTATACACCGACAAAATAATTTCTTTTGAAAAAAATTATAACCAGAGAGATCCGTCTTCCAGTATTCACGAATCCGAGATCCGGATCCGAGACCTGACAAGTATTACTGCAACTATTTGAAAAAATTGTCACACAGTAGTGACGTCTTCTGGCATATTATAAATATTTCACCTGAAAATATTTTTATATATTTTAATAAAATCTATTATACCCAGGTACTTTTTCTCGGACTCCGGCTCCGGCTCCGGCTCGGGAACTCCTAGGCTCCACGGCTCCTAGGTACTCCGTGCTATCACAGACTATCACCTTCTATTGAGCTCCA
>JABUQX010107032.1:70000-72725 GCA_015478945.1 Trachelipus rathkii | reverse complement strand
GCATACCGACTCTTCACCCACCCCTTCAGGCGGCTTTCACCGATCAATGTTCTGCCATAATTCGGCGTATGAGTATATTGCTACATATGTTAGTTAAGGTTACATAGTTAGCAGCATAAAGAAGAAGATATATATATATTGGTTGTTGGTTATTAAGTATATATAAAGATATATATATATATACATATATTATTATTCTATATGCGTATATATATATATTATATGCTGGTTGCTATATATATACTATTAGGAAGTCCTGAAGCTTCAGTTTTTATTTTTACGAAATCTTATTTTTAGGATAATAGCGTAAACAACAACTAGAATTTTCCACTATTTTATTTATTTGGTTAATTAGATGTTTCTCTAAATTATATGTTTATCCATCATCAGTGTATTAAAAACATATCACACATTCACATTAAAAATATATTAAATATTCGTGATAAATTAACAAAAGTTTTTGCACCTCTTAGCCCAACCATTCTAAATCTGCTAAAAAAATTAAAAATCACAAAGTTGGAATGAATAATGGTTGGTTGGTTATTAAAATATTTAACTTCAAATGACCGGGACTATATAACGGAAAAATAAATGACTAGAACTTGAAACAAATTTTACAAATAATAATAATAATAACAATATTAATAATAATAATAATAATAATAACACACACAATAAATAATAATAATAATAATAATAATAATAATAATAATAATAATCATAAAATATACGAAAAATAAATGTGAAGTTGATAATTTAGATTGTGTCTTTTTACTTTCTTTCTTCAATGTAAAAATGTTTAGGTAATCGGACATTTCGTTATATTTTATATTGATGTCCGGTCTATGCTTTCTTATAAGAAATTTTTCCACAAATTTGAAATAATTACTAAATTTAAGTTATGTTATGTTCTTCCTGCATATGATGGTGTATCTTACTTGGTTTGTACCTTGTGCTGCAACATACGCTGCCGAAGGGCATTTTCGTCGTATAACCAATGTAAGCGGCGTTACATCCACTCTCAGAAATTGCATGCGAGGACGTTGGTACACTCGCCAGCTGATGGTACATCGCGAGTACTAAAGCAAGAAGACAACTTTGTTGGCTGATAATACCTTCTAAAAAATTACACAATAATGAAATAGTTAATTACTTCAAAATTTTGATTAAAAAGAGGGAATTTTCGGATCTTAGGCTGGCGGAGTCCTTTCTAATAATAATAATAATAATAATAATAATAATAATAATAATAATAATAATAATAATAATAATAATTAATAATAATAATAATAATAATAATAATAATAATAATAATAATAATAATAATAATAATAATAATAATAATAATAATAATAATAATAATAATAATAATAATAATAATAATGTAATAATAATATTGATAAAATAATGATAACAACAATGGCAATTTGAAGAAATTGCACCATTATTACAATGGCATGGAATAAATAGCTTTATTGAGCTGTTATTACTATTAAGAGATGGGTTGATAGGTTTGATAAAGAGGGACTCCAAGATTCTCTCGTCTGTTTCTGATCGAAATGATTTGAGTATCGAGAGGTTTTTTGAGGAGACTGGGTGGTCCTGTGACATGGCATGCTCTCCTATGGCCGAATATTTGGGATTGTATAAAGCACGACCTGTACGAATAGGGAGACCTCTTTGCATAGATATCCTAATCATTATTTGTAGGATAGTCTCACCTACGTAGCAGGCGTTGCAGTTTTTTTTTTTTTTTACAGTTGTCACCGCCACTCACGGGCGGAGCCCTATTCAAGGAGGGGGTGTTGCACGTCTCAGAAGCTCACTAACTAACGCGAATTACACAGATGAGCACAGACGCAAGCTTTGAAGTGAAGGAGATTAAATTCAGTAGGAAGCACAGAAGATGGAAGAGAATTCCACAGAACAGAGGTGGTAGGAAAGAAGGAAGCACCACAGCGAACTAGCCTGGGGTTACCAATATCAACACAAAAACTCATGCGCAGACACAGCCCCCCTTCGAGGGTGTCGTAAAGGTGGCGGTACGCGCAGGACAAGTTCCCCTCGAGCACATGCCTTTGCGGTGCCTATAGAAAAGAGATAAAGCACCAACATCGCACCGCAAATGTGGAAGTGGAAAGTACGGAACAGTTTATAAGTCTTTTGGACTTTGACTGACCCTGTCCAAAGCCGGGGGAAACCAGAGCCCCCAGAGATGGCAGAGTAGTACTCCGCTGCCAAGGGCGGGATGAGGCCCTTGCATAGCTGGAGTAACCCAGAAGAGGAAAAAAAGGTCTCGCAGTCTAAACAGAATTCCCAGTTTTTTAGAGGCCGCCCTAGCAACCGTTGTGATTTGAGGTTTCCAAGGCATTTTTTTGTTATGTTAAGGCCAAGGATGTTTATATTGTCAACAGGAGAGACGAGAGAACCGTCGAAAGAGATAGGAAAGTCAAAGTGTTTTTGAAAGAGCGAATTTCACAAGAGTTTTTAAAGAGCTGAATTTCACAAGGTTGAGAAGATCCCACCCGAAATTCCATCCAGATCTGCGAGAATAGAATCGAAAGATTAAGACGAAGGCAATTTAGAAGTAAAAGAGGGAGCAGAATTGAAATGAGTTGAAGAAATAAGGGTCAGTCATAGTTATATGAATGATAACGCCACATGTGCAGCTGTGAAGATCATTAATGGAAAATAGGAAATAATGACGCAGATAAGACAGAACCTG
>JABUQX010107032.1:40000-42500 GCA_015478945.1 Trachelipus rathkii | reverse complement strand
GGAAAAAATTGGAAAACGCTGAGCACAAAACTCAAAAAAATCGGATAAAAGCAAATGTGGATATTGTGGTAATGACCCATCTTTGCATATGCATTAAAAAAAAAAAAAATGTTAAATTCACTTTCAAAAAATTTTGAGAAGTTGATATGAAAATAGTCAAAAACCTGGATTTTGAAAAATTGAAAAATCTGAAAGTTATGACTACAGTCACAGAAAAACGCCGGAAAACAACGTTTTAGGGCAAAAAAAGCTACATTTTTGGTGTTTATATAGTCGAAATCGGCTGAAAAATTCCAAATTTTATGTCCATTTTAGGGGGGGCTGAAAAACTGGGACCAGCCCCAGCCAAATATTGGATCCTCCCCTTCAAATGTAATTTAATTAATATTAACAAAAAATTAAAAAGAAATTGCTATTATTTTTTGGGGCTTCACACCTAAGCTTATAAAATTGAGTAAGCTTAGGCAATTTATTTCGGTTTAAATTTGATGTATTTCTATGAAAGTTGTAGAGTGAATGTAGACGCCATGACTGTTTTTTTTTTTTTTTAATTAACGAATACTGTAGGGTTGGATACACGTTGCCCCCAATTCACGGCAGACCTCCCGCGATCCTACCGTGGGCTCCCGAACCCTGTGCCTAAAATACTAAAATTAATTCTCTTGTTTTTTTCGACTAACAATGAAAGAACGCATTTATCATAAAATTTATAATAAAAAAAGTAGGCCTCCTTTTTCGATATCGCCGCACTTTTTATTTCAGTAAATGAATTTCAAACCATTAAAAATATTAAAAAAAACAAGTCCTAATTTTTATTAAATCTATCTAACCCTTAAATAACTTATTTAACTTACTAAACAAAAAAAACCTTCTAAAACCCCAAACTGAAAATATTATCTAAATTAAAAAAATTCAAATTTTTTGAAATATAGGAAAAAAGTCGCCTACGTCTATGATTTCGAGCACAACAAACAAATAAATAACAAACTGGCAACACCAATTTTTTTTTCAGTAAGTGCGGCTATAATATAATATAATATCATATAATATATAATATATATATAATATATATATATAATATAATATATATATAATATATGAATATAATATTATGGTATATATATATATATATATATATATATATATATATATATATATATATATATATTATATATAAATATCATATTTATATATATAAAATATCCTATATATAATATATATATATATAGAATATATATATAATATATATATATATTATATATATATATTATATATATATATATATATATATATATATATATATAATAAAATATATTATAATATATATATATGGATCATGTGGGTTATCTGCCTCCACCTCCAATACATATGGATGCATGGATTGGAACACATTTCTTAAAAGGGAAAGAAAAATTTTCTAAAGTCACTTAAAATATAGTAATAAAGCACTCAATCCTTAAAAATATTAAAAACACATACGAATAATTATACAATCATTTTTAAAAAAGTAAAAAGAATATATATATATATATATATATATATATATATATATATATAATATTATATATATATATATATATATATATATATATATATATTATATATATATATATACTTAAATATAGATATATATATAATGTTATATAATATATATATTAATTACTATAGTTATATATATAAAATCTTATATAATAGTATAAATATAAAAAAATCTTTAGTGTTTACATTTATATAGGTTAGTTTATATATATAGTTATATATATATATATATATATATATATATATATATATATAATTTTTGGGGGCTTCACGAATATGCTAGCCAAAATAACTAAGATACACAATCTATTTCAGTTTAAATTTGATTTATGCACCAAAAGTTTGTAAAGCATAATTATGAATGTAGACGGCATGTACACTTTTTTTTTTTTAAATATATTTGTCAATATTTCAATTTTCTTTATAAAATATTTTACAATATATTTTAAAAATTTATTTAAAATACGTACTATTCAAAGTTGTCTTCATAATTTTTTTCTCAACTAAATTATTTTAAAAATAAAGTAAATTGGCAGTCCAAGAGTTAATTTCAAATTTTGGCATCTTTGAAATCTAATTTATTTATTTTTTTTAAAATATTTGTTTTAATTGTAAATTCCAAATAGTTTATGAAATATATCCTACATTTTTAAATGGTAAATTTTACACATAATTTTGGTAAAAGTAAACTATGACAAATATTTAGTGTAAATATGACAAATATTTTAAAGAAAATATTAAAAAAATTTTGGAATAAGTTTGAAAAATAATTTGAGGTAAAATTTGACATATCTTTGTGGGTTTTAAATTCTTTACCTCAATAGAATTAAAAATTCACATATTTTCTATTTAATGCTATTAGTCAAAGAGTTTAAATTCAATAAATAACGATCCATAGTCGGAAATAAGTTTTGGAATTTTGACAAAATGCACTAAAATAAATATACAAGAGGGGGATGGA
>JABUQX010107032.1:30000-35000 GCA_015478945.1 Trachelipus rathkii | reverse complement strand
AATATTCCGTTTATTACAAATTTGTTTCTTTCAAATAAATTTCAGCCACCTTTACCTGTAAGTTGTCTGGACAACTCAAGATTTACTTTTTCTCAAAAAGATCACTTCTTTCGCTATTAATTTTCGGAAAAGAACGCACACACCTGCACAAATTAATAAACAACAGAAATAATAAAAATTAATAATAATAATAATAATAATAATAATAATAATAATAATAATAATAATAATAATAATAATAATAATAAGTAATAATAATAGAAATAATAAAATAATATAATAATAAATAATAATAATATAATAATAATCAATTAATAATATTAATAATATTAATAATAATAATAATAATAATAATAATAATAATAATAATAATAATAATAATAATAATAATAATAATAATAATAATAATAATAATAATAATAATAATAATAAAGAAAATTATAATTTATAAAAACAATAATAATAATAATATAATAATAATAATAATAATAATAATAATAATAATAATAATAATAATAATAATAAAGAAGGCAAGGTTGTAATTTAGAAAAGGCTTGGATTTCCTTATACGGTTTAATTAACATCGCCTCTTATGAATAGCTAGTTTGTCTATTATGTAAAAGAAATTATAAAAATTGATGTATATTGATTTTGATAATGAAAATGTTTTGGTAACTTTTACTCTTTCTCTTTGCATAACTATGTTGTATACATTAAACTACATCATTAACTAGAATAGCATAATGGCTATAATTATAATAGTATATATATATATATATATATAACTATATTATAATATATATATAATATATATATATATTATATATATATATATTTTAATATAATAAATATATATATATATACAAGAATAATGTATAAATATATATTATATATTATAGTATATATATATATAGTATATTATATATATATAAACATGAAAAATTAGTCCCATAAATGGTTTATTTGTGTTCCTATAATGTACTTCGATTGTGAAAATTTTCCAGCCTATACCTTGTAAAATAAAAAGATTCCTTCCTTTTCATTAACCACTCTCTGCTCTCTCTCTCTCTCTATACTATATATATTATATATATAATATATAAGTAATAATATTATATTATATATATATAGTATATATATAATATATATAATATATACTATATAGTATATATATATATATATATATATATATATATATATGATACTATATAATAATAATACTATATATCGTCATATTATATATTATAAAATATATGGTCAGTTTCCCGATTACCGGTGACACCTGTATCTAAAAGACTACAATAAAAATTGATACATTTTTTCAAATTCACGCGAACATTTTAATGCCGGAGAAGGAAAAATATTTTTATCAATTAATTAATAAAATAGCTAAAAAGTTTGGCTATTTTAGCGGTACATATCGTCAACTGCGCAGGGTGGGTATATACTCTCCGCCCCATCCCCTATCGGGGGTAGTGATACGGCCATATACTACACGAAGTCTCATCACCCCTCACGTTCCCCCGTATCGGCCTCGAGCCCCCTAATTTTCTTTTTTTTTTTTTTTTTTTACATTTTTTGTAATAGCCTTACACGCTGATTCCAAATATGTAATTGGGTTTCTGTAAGAGTCGTACTTTTCGACCCGCCCCCCACCTCACCCTCCTCTCACCTTTATTGCAACGACTTTTTTCACATCCTTTTTTTTCTTTTGTTACATTTTTGTAATCGAGCTTTATACGCTGATTTCAAATATGTAATTGGTTTTTCTGTAAGTGTCGTACTTTTCGAGATATTTCATTTTTAAAAATTTTTATTGATATAAATGTCATTTTTTAAAATAATTATTTAAAAAATTTCGAACTTTTGAATCATGTCTATCACCACTGAAATTCATTGTTAGTATCATATTACTAGGCCAATATGGTTAAAAAAAAACAAAAAAAAAAATACAAAAAACTGACGGGTGAAGTCTTCAAAAACGTCGACAGGATATATATATATTATATATATATTGATCAATCACCAATACTATACTCAATCATATATACTCCACATATATATATATATATATTATATCATATATATATATATTAATATATATATAGTAATATATATATATATATATATATATTATATATATATATATATATTATATATAATATATATGATGATAATGATAATAATTAGGATAAAAAGTAGTTCACCAAGGCGTTTGGAACAGCATAGAAAATCTTTCAAATGTCTACAATTCACAACGTTTCGGAAACAACAGTTTCCATCATCAGGCTAGAAACAAAAAATAAAACGCAATAAATACAGAGTAGAGAAAAAGCACCAGCTTACTAAAGCTTCTAAATAATATGTCGTTAAATTTTAACGAAACAAAAAATAAATTAAGGAGTTAAATTTTAGATTTGGCAAGTTTTTCTTCCAAATCGAAGGACGTTCTTGAGTTCATTTTCGATGAAAAATCAAATGAACATTCTTCAGTTTTGAGGTTTGTTTACATCCTACAGCACAGACCTAAGCCTATAAAGGCTATTAATTAGGATTTTTTAGTGTTATAGTTTAATATATTTATTATATATATATATATTATATATATATATAATATATTAATTATATATATATATAATCATATACTACTATATATATATATATATATATATAGTACTATATATATATATTTTATATATAATATACTATATATATATATATATATATATATAAACAACCATGTTTGAAACATGATCACTTAGAGGAGTGACGTCACAGCAACAATAATATAAAATTTCTCAATTTTGTAATTTTTTTATAATTATATTTCACCAGTTCTTTGGGAAATAACATAATTAATATATTTCGAAGATAAAATAGTGGTTCGAAAACTTGAAAACATTAAAAAAACATTTTTTTTACGATTTCATGTGACGTCACCAAACTCAAGAATGAAAACTCAAGAACGAAAGATCGAAAAATAGCAACCTTGCGTTTGGAAGAAAAATTCCTGATTTCGCTAAAGCTTCTAAATAATATGTCGTTAAATATTAACGAAACAAAAAATAAATTAAGGAGTTAAATTTCCACTCAGCATTAACGATGACATTATTATTTCTCCTTGAACAATTAACAATAACAGACTAAGTTAAATACTCGAAGATTTCACAGACATTATATAAAATCAAAACATAATACACAAACCCCGAACAAACAAAACCTATGGAAGGAGAACTTGCATATTTGTACTAACCCTTCAATGACTGCTTCTTATATTCAATCTGGGCAAAGGTATCAGCAAACAATTTAATAAAACATGTTCTTAACTATACGTATTGGCAATTTGAATCGACAAAGGCTATATGTGCCTAAAGAAATTAACGACGTACACTAACAGCTGTGAGAAAGTTTTTTTATCCTGACTAAGATGATGTCGAAAAATTTGCTATGTATGATTCTATTATCTAACTAAGTAAATCCACATAACAGAGTAAACGAAATGCACCATTACCTCCATCTCATCTATCTATGTAGATTACATATAATAACTTAAATGTCTGGGTAGCTGTAGAGAATCTTCATATAGAGAAAACTAAAATTCTGGGATTTTCATTTTATCTTGTAAATAGTTTAATAAAGATACTAGTTCCGACTCCTCACACATTCCTACCTACTCAACAACCTTTCCATGTCTAGCAATGAATAGCGATCCATTAAGATGACATCTGCAGAGCTTGGTCGAGTACCAATTATCTTAACGACCACTTCAAATATAAATACACACATAATAATAATACTCCTTATTATACACACGCAGACTCCCCTGCTCTCACCACGTTTAACATCCCACTTACACACCTAATGCCAACAAATAAACTAATCTTTCTTATTATAAGCGGTTATTTGACATCATAACTTCTAATCCAACCATTAACTCTTGTTTAATCAGACTATAAAATTAAATATACATTCTACTACTTGCTACTAATTTCCAGACCTCTCCTTTCCTCGATGTATACTCTCTAGTCCATGCACTATAAACTACAAATAATGCTAATCCTCTCTATATACCCTTTTAGAACACATCCACATTCAAACTTGGTAAAGACCTTTCGTATATCTTATCTAACTGTTTTCCTCAACTTGATATTAAATTGATTTTTAACTCTTCTCATAAAATTGCCTCCTTTTGCAACCACAAAGACAATATCCCCAGTGCACTGCGCTCTTCTGTCGTTTATAAATTTATTTGTGGCAACTGTAATGTTGCTTACGTTGGCAGTACTCTACTCAACTTTCTGTCAGAAACCGACGAGCCATAGGGGTCTCTACACCGTTACAAATTCTCTCCGTAACTGGTCCTTCGCCGACGCAAGCTATAGTGATCATTCACATACATATTGATCACCCTTTTAATTCATACTATTTTCAATACTGTTACAAGTAGCTCTCAAACCAAACCTGAACATTGTCTGAATCACTTTACATCACAGCGAAATTAAACTCCTTCGTTTAAACAGTGAATGTGGTCCTTTTAAACTCAACTAGTGTAACCTACGTGACATGAAGCAAAGGAAGAGAAAGTTCGCAGCTTCTATTAGACATTATTTCTTAATCACCACCATTATCTGTAATTTAAGTAAGTTTCCTATATTATTAAAAAAAAATCATTAGTACCCCTCTTTGTATGATATATTGTTTGTTCAGAATGTACTGTTATTCATGTTTTCATTTTTAATATGATGTCTGTGAAATTTGGAGTATTTAACTTAGTCTGTATTGCTTAATTGTTCAAGGAGAAATAATAATGTCATCATTAATGCTGAGTGGAAATTTAACTCCTTAATTTATTTTTTGTTTCGTTAATATTTAACGACATATTATTTAGAAGCTTTAGTAAGCTGGTACTTTTTCTCTACTCTGTATTTATTGCGTTTTATTATTTGTTTCTAGCCTGATGATGGAAACTATGTTGTTTCCGAAACGTTGTGAATTATATG
>JABUQX010107032.1:22500-25000 GCA_015478945.1 Trachelipus rathkii | reverse complement strand
GATATAAACTGGGTTCAGGATCTAGCATTTATGGTTGACATAACTTATCACCTAAACTTACTAAATGTTAAGTTGCAAGGCCGAAATATGTTAGTTACCGATCTGTACAGCTGCATTAAGGCTTTTAAAAAGTACAAATTTTTGAAAATAATGTTTCTCATTTTAAAAACCTAAAATCATTGCACGCTGAAGCCAATGGTAATTATAACCTGCAATTTAACAAGAATATAAAAATAAAAATTTCCTTCTTAAAAGAGGAATTTGAAACAAGATGTCTGGGATGAACGGTTCAGTAAACATATTTTTGCAATATTTAGGAGTGTTAGATTCCGTCAAATATTGTCTGAAAGCCGATGAGACCTTCAAATGGAATTAATTGTCATTGCAGTGTAATGAAACGGCCAAAAATTAAAAATATTTGAAGTTCGGGCGTGAACTTCCTTTAATACTTTTGGAAAAGAATATTCCAAATCTTCAAAAATTTGGAGGCAAGAGTGATGTCAATGTTTACCACAACCTATGTTTGTGAACAGTTGTTTTCATTATTAAACAATACTAATCTAAATTTCGTCGCATCTCACGGCAACGGAACATATAAATTCAACACTGAGGTTGGGCTTCTGATAAAATTCACTGCTGTCCTAATTTTGATAATTGACTGAAAACAAAAGAGTTCAGTCCTCGTAAAATTAAATTAAAAGGTATGTATCCAAATTGGAATAATATATATATTATATTTATATATATATAGTATATATAATATATATATATATATATATATATATTATATATATTATACTAATATATATATATATATATATATTATTTATATATATAATATATATAGCTTATATTATTATATATATTATTATATATGCGGCCCCACGAGACTGTTTGTAGTCAGTTGTGGCACTGCCACGGTAAATGCAGTTTGACACCCCCTGGATCTATGAGTATCCCAAAAAATAAGACGTATAATTCCAATAAAACTTTAAATTAAATTATTTATTAATTAAATCAAAATGTTCTAATGAAATTGAAATGTAAGTGCTTTTACTTTATTTCATACAAACAAAAAGGCTATACTTCTATATTAAACTAAAATTTATACTTAAAACTTTTTTCTCTCATAAAACACTGTCGTCTTCAGAAGACCGAATTTCCCTGTATATAATATACTATTATATATACTATATATTATACTACGTCATACATACTATCGGGGCTGTAGACATCAATCAGGTAGTAACACATATCTACTACTTAACACTATAACTCTTAAAATAAAAGCCCTATCATAATAAACTACGACATAGTACCATCTATATCATATATATATACTATAATTACTATATAGCTATAGATATACTATACTATATATATATCATATAATCTTAATATATAACTATAGTAGTATCACTACATATATATTATACTATAATACATAATAATAACCTTTGATTAGTGAGTGTATGATGTGGTACAAGTCTTGAACACCTTTAAACGCATACGACTAAAAGGTGGCAGGGATAAAAGAGACAACTTTAATAATAAATAAATTTTAATAACAACAAAATCAGGTAGCGTGAATACAACTTCGGAGTAAGCGTGCATAGGTATAGTATTTACATAAATGGGAATAAAAAAAACGATACATAAAAGGGGGCAAGTTTGACTACAAACTTGGGGTAGTACCAACTACCGGGATAAAGGGAGCAGTACCAGTACCAACTAGTAACTACTATACTGTCTGGTACCAACCGGACAGGTGGGAGTAGCCGTTAGGCTAAGCGACAATACCAACCGTCTCAAAGGTAACCAACCTTCGGTACCAACCAAAGATTGGGTTGTCAACTAAGTTTGACGCCAGCTGACAGATAGTACCAACTAAATGCCGGGTGGGAATAGCTAATTAAAGCTAGGCGACAGTACCAACTGTCTCAAAGGGAACCAACCTTCGGTACCAACCAAAGTTTGGGTTGTCTGGCAGATAGTACCAATAAATGCCGCGGGAGGCCAACTCTTGGTACCAAGTACAAGTTACTGACGGGAGGAATAGCTAATTAAAGCTAGGCGACAGTTACAACGGTCTTAGAGGGGCCAGAGCTTCCCAGTACCAACTAAGGGTAAAACGACATTCAGTGGCAGCTTCGATGCTATAATGTAGTGTTCGGAGTCCAGACACACATAAATAGCAACACTGCATAGACGCACAGCATCAACTCAGCTGCATAAAGCTCAAGCATTTCTCGTTCATGCATCTTAGAAATTCCTTGAACGGTGCTATTTTCTTGGGCGCGACGTGTTCTTATGTTACTCCTTGTTACAGTGATGGCAACCCTTGAAAGTTTGAAAAGAACAGAGTTTAATTTAAAAAAAAAATGAAAAAAAAAAAAAAATAACAACAGATTGGAACAGAAATAGCATTAAAATGATTAAAATTAATTAATAAACAAACAAGTTAACTCGTTATTCTTGCATGCTATCGGTATTTACATTA
>JABUQX010107032.1:17500-20000 GCA_015478945.1 Trachelipus rathkii | reverse complement strand
TATATATATATAGTGGAGGTATATATAATATATATATATATATATATATTATACCTATATATATAGTATACAGTGGCGTATCCAGGGGGGGGGGCCAGGGGGCCATGGCCCCCCCGAAATTAATTTTCTACACACTAAAAATTTTAAGTATCATATCTGTTAATAATTATAAAGTGCAGAGGATTAAATTAATTTTATTTATAATTTCGTCGCCGATCGAGCGAACAAATCTCATAAAGTCCTTTTATTAAAACTAAACTTGAACCATCAGAGAAATGCAACATTAGAGTCTTCAGCAGGATTTTTGAAAGAATGTAAGCGTATCAGAGCTCTGTTATACCTGCGCAGAAATAGCCTATGTACCACAGAGACTTCATTACTCAAAAGCTCTCTCTCAAAATAATACAGACCCAACATTCCTTACTAATCCGCACCCACAAAGTTTATTAATTGCTTACATCCCTCACGGTAGCAAGCGAATGAGTCCTACAACACGCCTGTCAAAAACACGCATTATCAACCATCAATCCCATACGCATGCCCGCCAATCCACGCTTTATACATACCATAAACGGCCAAACGCACATCCTTCGTCCACGGCTGACTAACACGCTCTCCACGCTTCATATCGCCCCGCGCCATATCCACCGAAGCACCCTAGTATCTACCACCAACCCAACTATGATGCGCCAGTCTGAACTTAAACCTCCCCGGCTTGCACTTCCGGACGGCCCCTGACCCTATACCGAGCTTCTCCGGGCTCCCAACGCACCATCCAACTGCCTCATCTATAGACCCAGGTATACGCCAACACACCACCAATCACTTGAATCCTCATACCGCCCGCTACGTCGCACCCGCCATCACGGCCTAGACGCTCCTCATTCTCGCCGACTCTCATCCTCACAATCACACCATCATACTTATCGCCTCATCATCTAGAAAGTTTTTCCTATTTACCATTTTTGGATGATTTATCATCAGCTTAGAAAGAGTTTTTAAATCATTAAAGAAATTATTTCTTACCTTGGCAATTTTCATACCGAAACAGTGTTAATGCTTGCCATATGAAGAGATATAAAGATGTATAACAATTTACAAGGAAGGACCTCGAAAGAACCTAACAAGAAGATTTCGTATAAAGCAGCAATGGGATTTTATGTGGCAAGTTGAACATGAACATCACAGCCCATGATCTGTCAATAAACAACAGCTCAATAGACGGACTAGTTATCTCTGTTAGGGAGTCAATTCAATTTCAGAATAAACCTTTAGCACTTCTATGTGTTCAAATACCGGCAAATTTCTTACCCCGCCCGTTTACTGCGCCGTTCAGCGTATAGAACAGAAGCTTTTCAACATTAGGCTTCTTGAAACATCTACTTGAACAAATCTATTTGGAAATGAAAGGCTTACTAGGACTTGCCCTTCATCTACCATATATCGAAATCAATTAACATAAGAAAAACTCGATGTTGTTATCTCGCGAATTTTGCTCACTCTCAATAGCGCCCCCCGGTGTCATTAAAGTCAACAAATTTACGTAACTGCATAGATGTTTAGTTAATTATAATATACTTAAATTACCTCCATTTTTTCTTAGAAACACTTTTATACTCTTGTCCCTCTCCACTTTTAATTATATAATAACTACATAATATAATACTTTTACACTATATAACTACTAACAATTCATTAATTCACCATTACTACTCAACCCGATTTTTATAGCTAGAAGCGCTTACTAATAACAAATTGTAAAATATAATTTAACTTATTTAGTGTGTGAGTGAGACTATACATTATACCCTATATAGTATATTAATACTACTATTATAACATACTTATTTACTATATTATGATATATTATTAGTATTATTATATAATATATATACTATTATATATATATTATCATAAGTTATTATACGTTATAATTATAATAAGAACTCACGGATTTCTCTGGTCTGCGGCCCCCCCAGAAAAAAATAGAATAATTCTGGATACGCCTCCACTTGTATAATATTATATATATATACTCATATAAAGTATTTATATTGGCACTTTTGACTTGTGATCTCTTTTGGATCTAACCTTATCTAAAATAAACATCACTACCCTCAGTACTATTAATATATATATACTGATACGTCTATATATATATATAAACTATATAGATATATATTATATATATAATATATATATATATATATATATATAAAAATATTTGATAGAATATGCATTAATAAATAAATATTAATAAAATAAAAAAAATTTAGCTTGTCTTCCTGTATAAATTATTGTGTCTTAAATTAAACCATTAAAAAATAGTTTTAATGAAAAGAAATTTAAAACTGGCAAGTACTAGCATGTTTTTCGCTACCAGAAATAACTATATAATTATATATATAATATAATACATATTAGGTAATACTATTCGGATTATTTATAGTATACTATTATATACTAACTATATCTATATATTTATATATATATATATATA
>JABUQX010107031.1:47500-54686 GCA_015478945.1 Trachelipus rathkii | reverse complement strand
ATCTAGTCTGCGAAAATGTTTATACTGATAACTGATTACTGAGTTTAGTGATATTTAGTGTTGAAATGCCTGTTAAAAAAGGTATTTTTCGTTGAAATTTAATGAAAGGAGTGAAAGCCTATTTTTATGGTAATTCATTGGATTCATTGTCGTTTTAATTACAGTGTTATCCCCCAATCCTATCAAAGTAACAATATGATATTTTGTGATTATTGATTATCAATTAAAAAAATTGATTATTAATTAAAAAAATTACTTAAAGTAACTACGCAAAGCGAGGTCGGATTTGAAAAATTTCTTCACAGGGAGAATCTATGAAGCCTAAATAAATAGTCGTTTAAGGTGCGTAATGATTTTTTTTTTTTTTTTTTTTTTTTTTTTTTTTAAGGGAACGGATGGTCCGATTTTGAAAATTTTTTCACAGGAGGCATCTATGAGGACTAAATAAATGTTTAATGTTCCAAAAAATGAATAGAGTAGATAATATTTTAATAAAGGCATTTTCCACCTTAAAACATGAAGAAAAATTAGAAGTTAAAAGACTTGGACCGTATCAGCCTAGAGATGTTCACATTAATCAGAAAGATGGAAAGAAGAATAGAACATTTTGTAAATCTTGGTTTGAGAAAAAGAAATGGCTTACTGTAAGTGATAACAAAAATGCTTTATTTTGCTTCTACTGTCTGCTATTTGGAGGTGAAAATGTATGGGCACGAACAGGTTGCAATGATTTAAAACATCTCTCAGAGAAAATTCACAAGCATGAAAGAAGCCGAACTCACTTGAATAATTGTATTCAGTATTCCCAACTTGGGAAAGTAAATATTTTATCATCAATTGATAGTGGCCATCGAATCAGTATTTTAAAGCATAATGAGATAGTAGACAAAAATAGACATAATTTATCTAGAATTATAGATTGTATAAAATTTTGCGGAATTCACGAATTACCTTTGAGAGGTCACGATGAAACATCACAATCTAATAACCGGGGAGTATTGTTAGACATGGTTTATTACATATCTAAGTTTGATAGTGTCTTAGAAGATCACTTGACAAATTCTAATGTGGCAAAAAATACCTCAAAAACTATTCAAAATGACCTTTTAGACTGTATGTATCATGTTTATATCGACGAAATAAAATCAGAAATTAATGATGTCAGTTTTGTATCCATACAAGCAGATGAAACGACCGATATCACTTGCCTTTCACAGTTTGTGATTATTTTGCGCTATTCTAGAAATTCTCAACCTGTCGAAAGATTTTTAAGTTTTGTTAATATTCATAATAGAACAGCTACCGGACTAACAAGTGTTCTGAAAGAAGAATTAAAATCTTTTAACTTAACCAACAAGTTAATTGCACAAGCCTATGACGGAGCAGCTGTTATGAGCGGGTCCCACAACGGTGTACAAGTGCAGATGAAAGAGTACTACCCTTACGCCCATTATGTTCATTGTTACGCACACAAATTAAATTTAATTTTGAAAAAGGTTTGCTCATCAAATAAAAGGATAAAAATATTTTTTGCTAATCTGAGTGGATTTGGTGCGTTTTTCACGAATTCACCTAAACGTAACGATATGCTTCAAAAAGTTTGTAATGTTCACATTCCAAAGATTTGTCAAACCAGATGGAATTTTCATTCTAAAATCGTAAATTGCATAAAAGAAAACAAGAAACAACTGTTGGAATGTTTTAAAAGGATTCAGAATGAAGACTGTTGGGACGATAAAAGCATTCGTGAATCAGTAGGCTTTGAAAGATTATTGGAAGACTACGAGTTTAATTTCTTTCTGTCTTTTTTTTATGAAACGTTGAAACATACAGATATTTTATACAACGTTTTACAGTCCAATAAATCAAATAATATTACAGTTGAAGATGCTTTGAAACATTTTGAATCTTCAATTACTACAATACGGCACAATATAGCAAAATTTCTTATTTCAGGGGATGATAGTGAAGTTTTAGAAGTTCCATTAAAAAGACTTAAAAAATGCAGTGTAGTTACTGATACCTTAAAAACGGATGCGACAAAGGCTTGTAACCAAATAATTACAGAAATAAATGAAAGATTTAAAAATTTTGAGTTGTTTCGCTCATATATTGTTGTCGACCCGAAGCAATTTAATTCTCATAAGCAGTGTTTTCCATCTGATCACATTCAAACTATTGCAAATAATTATCCTATGCTACATAAAGAGAGACTAATTTCCGAGTTAGCTGTTATGTATGATAATGAAACCTTTAGTTCCATCACAAATGTTAATGGCTTGTATAAATTTTTGGACGATAATGGCTTATGCGATGCTTTTTCAGAGGCCGCAAAATTAATAGAAATCGTTTTAGTGACGCCCGTGTCGACTGCCGATTCTGAACGTAGTTTCAGTACTTTAAAGCGCATTAAAACCCTTCTTAGAAACACAACATCACAAGATAGATTAAACGCACTTGCAGTGCTATCAATACAAAAAGACTTTATAGAGGAGATTCCTCAATTCAACACAAAAGTGATTGAAAAATTTGCCCAAATAAAGAACAGAAGGGCAAACTATTTATACAAATAAACCAATTTTAAAGGTAAGTTTTTTTAAAATGCGTTTTAAATTACAAGTAATATTTTTTTATTTAATTAAGAAGTAGATCTAGTATATATATATATATTAAATATAATATATATTATAAATTATATATATAAAATAATATATATATATATATATATATAATATATATATATATATAAATATATTTATACATATATTATATAATTATATATATATATATATATATATATATATATACTATATATATATATATATATATCAATATATATATTAAATATTAATATATATTTTTATATAAAAATATATATATTATATATATATATATATATATATATATATATATATATATATATATATATATATATTATAGACTATATATATATATATATATTATATATAATATATATAAAAACAGACCTGGCCCCACCATTTTATTCATGCACGAGCCGCCACTGGTTCAGTCCTATAATATATATATATATTATATTATATATATATATATATATAGTATATAATATATATATATATATATTATATATATATAAATATATATATATATATATATATATATTTATAATATATCTCAGAAACCATACAGATACTTTCCCTTGACCAATACGATCTCGGAATTAAGGTACTTCCGCATCAGGGATTGAGCGTTATGTCGTGAGACTGAAAATAATATATATATATATATATATATATATATGATAGATATAATATATATATATGATATATATATATATATATATATATATATATATATATATATAATATATATATAGTATATAGATTATATTAACTAGAATGTCAGTCTTCCAGAAATTATGGCCCACCTGATGGCTAACTGACAAAGTTTCCTGCGTTAGAATTTTGAAAACAAACGGATTCAAATATTGCAACTCAAAATTCCTATACAAAAAGGTGACACTTTTCTGGCGTTGAATACCTTCCTACACTGTCTCCATGGAAAAATTTCCTTATTCTCCACCCATTTCTGAATCAGCTTGCTTGACAGTTGCTGATGTCGCTTCCATTCCTAAGCATGAGCATTTTGGTTGCTCTTCCAACGACCAACCAAGTCCACACAATAACATGGACTTGGTTGAACTCAACTTACCTTGAGACATACATAGAGACAATTGTCTCAAAGCGACCATCCTTATAATATACATAGCAAAAACCATGGCCGCCTTTTTCAATGGAATTGTCGTGGCTGCTACTCTAATTTTGAAGAGCTTGTTCAACTATTAAACATATGTACACCAAAGTGCATATGTTTGCAGGAACTTCAACTATGTTAGCGCGACTTCTTCCAATCATCAGAGAGTCTCTAACCTCTATAGAAAGAGGTGACCATGATACGGGAGGCGCAAGAATTCTCATTCATAAATCTGTTCCCTATTCTACAGTCCCTCTTCAAACTAGCCTTCATGCAGTGGCATTACGAATTCATCTGCCAACTAACTCTGTTACATCGTCTGAGTCTAAGATCCTTGTTGATCTAGTGACACCCTTTTTCCTTCCTGTATAGATATTTATTTTGGCTCCGTTTGCTTTACCTGGTCCCTCTCTGATTACTTATTCGCAGTGAGCATTACCCTATACCCTTAAATGAACTTTCACCGAGCCCATGTTAAAACCCAATTCCCGCTGGTGTTATAATCTTGTGGAGTGGGCTCCTTTCCATCGGGTCAGAGCTATCACACTTTCTCCCTTCAATAAGCGGTTTCCGACCATTGATGCTACCTTTAACTTTTTCCAGCAAGTTATTATCACAGTAACAGAAGCTTGCATCCCGCGATCTTCGGCAGGTAGGCACTCGGCAACCCCTTGGTGGTCCCAAAGGTGAGCACAAGCTAACCGGAAGAAGAAAGCACTTTACAGGAAGCACAAACTGACCCGCACCAGCTCAAATAGGATTATTTTTAAAGCAGCTACTATGAGATCTCGTCAAATTAATAGCCAAACACATAAAAAATACTTTCGAACGTATACTTCGACTGTCAACTCTATAACTCCTCTTTCTTCAGTGTGGAAAGTTATACAAAATATATCTTTCCTCTTCAACAACTCTCCAACCACAGTCTTCCGTTGTGGGCCTGATAATACCCATACGATTTCTGTTTCAGAGCAGCTGTTGCAGATGCATTAGGTTATAGTATTGCTAGCTACTCGAGCTATTCCCGCTATCCTGAAGCCTTTAAAGAGTTGAGAATTAACACTGTACCACCAGACTTTTCAATAGCTAAAGGGGAAGAACAAAACTATAACCATATTTTTACATTTGCAGAATATGAAACTGTACTGGTGAATAGCAAAGACGGTGCCCCTGGCTTAGACATAATTCATTCTTAATGCTCCATCATATTCACCCCTCTGCATAAGCGTTCTTGCTGGATCTGAATAACAAAATCTGGATACAATCCTCTTGTCCATCTGTTTGGACTACATCTTTTTTAATCCCTATCCCAAACCTGTAAAAGATACCAAGTTGGCGGACAATCAAAAAGCAATTTCCGTGACCTGTCATGCTTGCAAATTAATGGAGAAAATGGTTTCAGGCTGCCTTCTCCCTGTTCTGGAAAGTCGCTAAGCTTTTCCAAGCTTCCAGTTACTTTTCCGCAAAAATCGTTCGACCGTGGATCCCTTGTAAGACTGGACCATGGCATCAGGGAAGCTTTCTCAACTGGTGGGATAGTTCTTGGTGTCCTTTTTGATCTTGAAAAAGCTTATGACACCACGTGGAGAATTGAGGTTCTCCTTGAACTCCACTCGCTCGGTTTCTGAGGATTTACTCTTTTACTCTCTTTATTAAATATCTCCTGTCAGAAAAATCCATCCAAGTTCTGTGCTCTTCTGTTTTACCACACCATTTTACTCTGGATGAAGGCATTCTGCAGTTCAGTATTCTAAGTGTATTATTGCTCTCGGATTCAATGACATCGTTACTTCTATCCATTTTTCTCTCTATGTTGATGACCCTTTGCTATACTTTGTCGGTACCAGGCTGCCATTTCTTGAAATAACTCCAATTAGCTATTGAGAATATTTCACAAAGGGGTAACTCCCAAGACTTCCATTTCTCACCCACAAAAACCTGAGCAGTATTATGTAGGAAAATAGAGGGCCAAAAAACCTTCCCAATCCCTCCCTCGAAATAACCTTATATGGTTCAAACATTCCTGTAACTTCACAAGTCAAATTTCTAGGCCTCATTATAGATGACCACTTAACATACGCACCAAACAATAAACTCCTGAAATCGACTTGTCATCGTGTGCTTGCCCATTTATGTCATCTCAACTCAAAATTTTAAGATGCTGATCGCAAGTCCCTTTCACCTCTCCACATCGCCCTAATGCGATCAAAGTTGTACTATGGATGATTAGTATATGGTCAGGCCTCCCCAACTCCACTACACTTGTTAGATTCCATCCAAAACTAGGAAATTCGTGTCTCCGCTGGAGCCTTCCATCGTCCCCCAGGTGAACCCTAAAGTTGAATCCGATGTGATGCCACTCTCTTTTCGAAGGGAATACATTATGAGCACAAGTTAACTTCGCTTTCAAACCCCTATACCGTCAGCACTGACACTGATTCTGCGAGAGATACCTACAGAATCCTCCTTACTGGCCATTTGAAATCACAGTTTATAACATCCTTAACTTCCTCTACATCACTTTGCATATATCTTGGCTATTCCCTGCTCCCACCATCTGCGTGGTTCTGATCTCTCTCCAGATCCATCATTCTTGTCTCATTCCGCAGTTCACGGTGGATTTTCTCCAGTGTTTCCTGATGGCTTTAAACTCTAAAACAGAGGACAGTGTGGGTACGCCAGTTGTTTTTCCTGACCGCAACCTTTCCCATACCCTACCCCTTCATGCTTCAAATTTTACGGCAGAATTAATGACTATAATGATTGCCCTCTCTCGAATTTTACTCCTTAATTAAGGCCACTTATATGTCATTTATTCAGATTCTCTCAGTGCCCTCCAGGCTCTTAAAGCCCCTATTCCAAAAACGCAATGGCATCCACTCTTCAACGTTTTCTTCGTCTGCTTCACTCAGAAAGGAACAAATTACACTCTGTTGGACCCCCCTCACGTAGTGGTGATTGGCAACGAAATCGCTGACAGAGAGGCCAGAATGGCCGCCTCCTCTTTTCGGAGCTGTTCTAGGTACCTCCTGGATGTCATTCGACAAGGTCGCCTCCCATCAACTGATTATTATCCTGCTCTCCGACAAGGCTTTCGGTCTTACTGGCAGGAGTGCTGGACGAATGATCAGCGAGGGGCAAAACTTAGAAATGTAAAGCCGAACACGTGAGTGGTCTTGATCTCACCGACGAAGGCGCTTACACGAGATGAAACTTGCAAGCTCCCACATTTGTCACACTAACATCACTCACAGCCATTACATGTCACGGAATACCCCCCCCCCATCGCCAAATTTTGCCGTCGCCATACCCCGCAATCTGCTCACCATATCTTCATTGATTGTCCTCAATTGGACCCCATTCGCCGTCGTCATTTTCCTACTCTATGGTCCATAACATCTTCTAAAAGGTTATCCTATATCTTGCCTGAATCCTCCCACTTCAAAAGTAACTC
>JABUQX010107031.1:20000-25000 GCA_015478945.1 Trachelipus rathkii | reverse complement strand
ACCATTTGTCAAAACCAAATTTAAGGAAGGAAGAAATATGTGCGTTAGTAGTATGGGGGGAATTCCGGACAACGGTTGCCCTCCCACATTTTTGACCTTTTTTGACCGCGACCTTTTTGAGCTCGAATTTTTACCTGACCTTGACCTTTTTTGGCCTTCACCTTTTTTGGCCTTGACCTTTTTTCGACCTACCTTTACGTCTTCCGCCGATTCATTTTATTTGGTAATTTTGGCAGCCTAATTTTTGGCAGCCTAATTTTTGGCAACCCTTCGAAGAAGGGTTACGCCAAACGGTTGCGTTGTACGTATTACCCCCCTATTTTACGCCCCTAATTTTTTCGACCATGGGTCATTTCCCCAGTGATGTGGCCACCTTTAGAGGCTTAGCCCTTTTTGATGTCTTAACCTTGTTTGACCATGATATTTCGGCCTTGACCACCATATACCATGGGTCAATTTTGACCAACGGCAATTTTTGCCCACTCGTGGCCCACCCGTCACATATTTCGTTCCTAACTTGAACGCATGTATGGATCTATCTAACTTGAACACCACACACACACACACACATACACACACACACACACTTTACATATACATACATTCACTATGACACACGCACTCACCCATAGATACATGAGTTAAAGCAGTAAAGCCGAAAGTTAAAACAGTAAAGCCCAGAAAGTTAAGCAGTAAACCCAGAAAGTTTAAAGCAGTAAAGCAGAAGTTAAAAACAGTAAAGCAGAAAGTTAAAGCAGTAAAAAACAGTAAAACAAAAGCATGCTACTAATCCCTTAGGTGTTAGGTAACACCTCTATTGATTTACTGATTTACTGCTGTATTGTTAATAAATATGTGAGTTAAAGCAGAAAAAAAACATATAAGTTAAAGCAGTAAAGCAGTGAGTTAAACGGTAAAACATGAGTTGAAAACTTGACAAAGCAGTAAAACAAAGCATACTAATCCCCCTAGGTTGTTAGGTAACACCTCTATTGATTACTGTACTACTTTAAGGTATGTAATGGTAATAAATATGTGAGTTAAAAGCAGTAAAACATATAAGTTAAAGCAGTAAAACATGAGTTAAAGCAGTAAAACATGAGTTAAAACAGTAAAGCAGTAAAACAAAAGCATACTAATCCCCCTAGGTGTTAGGTAACACCTCTATTGATTTACTGATTTACTGCTTTAAGGTCTGTAAAGTATATGTTTTTAATAAAATTTCGTACAATTGTAGTAAAATAAAATGTTTATATATCAGGCACTCTGGTTTTTTTCTTCTTACATACAATTTTTTAAAAATTTATAAATTAAAGGTATTAAGTAAAATATAAAGATGTCTGTAATGAGGTAAAGTTTTAGGATCGCAAAATGTTTTTAATAAAAATGTTTAAGTATGAAATAAAAATGAATGACTCATAGTATATTTGAAAAGAAATTCTTTGAATAGTTTACATTGATATCATATTTTTCGTTCGCGCGGCGGGTCGCACCTGCGGGTGCGGTGTTCGACTGACTTTGTGCGGAGGGCGCATGCGGCGCCCTGGTGTTCCAATTATGACCTAGGGTAAGACATCAATATTAGCTCTGTTCTATGATGGAGGGTAGAAAAAGCTAGAAAAGGTTAGAAAATGCTAACTCATAGTAGGAAACATCCTAGCAACTTATAATATACACCAATCGCAAGTGTCTATGGGTAAGTGTAAGTGTCTATGGGTGAGTGTAAGTGTATATGGGCTAGTGTAAGTGTCTATGGGTGAGTGATGTGTGTATAAGTGACATAGTGTATGTGTGTATAAGTGTCATAGTGTATGTGTGTAAGTAAATCTGTGTGTGAGTGTAAGTAAATCTGTGTGTGTAAGTAAATCTGTGTGCGTGTGTGTGTGTGTGTGTGTGTAAGTAAATCTGTGTGTGTAAGTAAATCTGTGTGTGAGTGTAAGTAAATCTGTGTGTGTGAGTAAATCTGTGTGTGTAAGTAAATCTGTGTGTGTAAGTAAATCTGTGTGTGTGTGTGTAAGTAAATCTGTGTGAGTGTAAGTGTGTGTGAGTGTAAGTAAATCTGTGTGAGTGTAAGTAAATCTGTGTGTGTGTAAGTAAATCTGTGTGAGAGTGTAAGTAAATCTGTGTGTGACTGTGCGTGTGTGTGTGTGTGTGTGTGTGTGTGTGTGTGTGTAAGTGTAAATGTAAGTGTCTATGGGTAAATGTAAGTGTCATAGTGAGTGTGTGTATAAGTGTCATAGTGAATGTGTGTATAAGTGTAAGTGTGTGTGTGTGTGTGTGTGTGTGTGAGCGTGTGTATAAGTGTAAATGTAAGTGTCATAGTGAATGCGTGTAAGTGTCATAGTGTATGTGTGTATAAGTGTCATAGTGGATGTGTGTATATATGGGTGTAAAAGTGTGTGGTGTGTGTGTGTGTGTGTGTGTGTGTGTATGTGTGTTCTAAATAATAATAACAATAGGCATGAAGTAAATAACACTAAGTATAATAATAAAATAAAAATAAAATAATAAAAATAATAAAAATAATAATAAAAAATAAAATAATAAAAATAATAAAAATAATAATAAAAATAAATAAAAATAATAATAAAATAAATAAAAAGTATTAAAACAAAATAAAAAACATAATGTTAATAAATATGAGTTAAAGCAGTAAAACATATGAGTTAAAGCAGTAAAACATATGAGTTAAAGCAGTAAAACATGAGTTAAAGCAGTAAAACATGAGATAAAGCAGTAAAGCAGTAAAACAAAAGCATACTAATCCCCTTGTTGTTAGGTCACACCTCTATTGATTTACTGATTTACTGCTAGGTATGTAATGTTAATAAATATATGAGTTCAACAGTAACACATATGAGTTAAAGCAGTAAAACAGAAAGTTAAAGCAGTAAAAACAGAAAGTTCAAAACTTAGAAAAGCAGAAAGTTAAAGCAGTAAAACATAAGTTAAAAGCAGTAAAGCAGAAAGTTAAAGCAGTAAAACAGAAAGTTAAAGCAGTAAAGCAGTAAAACAAAAGCATACTAATCCCCCCTAGGTGTTAGGTAACACCTCTATTGATTTACTGATTTACTGCTTTAAGGTATGTAATGTATGTGAGTTAAAGCAGTAAAACAGTGAGTTAAAGCAGTAAAGCAGAAAGTTAAAGCAGTAAAGCAGTAAAACAAAAGCATACTAATCCCTTAGGTGTTAGGTAACACCTCTATTGATTTACTGATTTACTGCTTTAAGGTATAAGAAAAATATGTGAGTTAAAGCAGAAAGCAGTGAGTTAAAGCAGTAAAGGAGTTAAAGCGGTAAAGCAGTAAAACAAGCATACTAATCCCTTAGGTGTTAGGTAACACCTCTATTGATTACTGATTTACTGCTTTATTTAAGGTATGTAAAGTTTATGTTTTTAATAAATATTTCGTACAATTGTAGTAAAATAAAATGATTATATATCAGACACTCTGGATTTTTACTTAATACTTTTTAATTTATAAATTAAAATGCTAATGATAAAAAAAATAAGTAAAACAATGGTAACAAATATATATTAAATATGGGTCTGTAATGAGTTACAGTTTTAGGTTCGCGAAAATGTTTTTAATAAAAATGTTTAAGTATGAAATAAACATGAATGACTCGTAGTATATATATTTCATTCGCGAGGGAATATTGCGCCTGCGGGCGCCCGCGGCGGGCAAGTACGCGGAAATATTGCGCCTGCGGGCGCACGCGGCGGGCGGGAACGCGGCGGGACGCACCTGCGGGTGCGGGGTTGGCTGTCTTTGCGCGGGGGCGCACGCTGCGCCTACAGGTGGGTAACTTATTATCTGGGGTAGATAAAAAGATGAGTCCATCAAAAGATGAATCATCAATATGATGTTATCAAAGAATGACTTCATCAGATGAGTCATCAAAGATGAAGCAGCTGGAAATTGTAAATCTGTGTGCGAGTGTAAGTGTAAGTGTACCTGTGCGTGTGGTGTGAAGATGTTTATGGTTTAATGTAAGTGTCTATGGAGAGTGTAAGTGCTTATAAGTGTTATAAAAATACTAACTCATAGTAGGAAGCATTCTAGCAGATTGTAATATACACCAATCGATTCCTCATACCTTATTACCTAGGGGTAGACACCCATATTAGGGCTATTCTAGGCTCAGGGGAGGCTAGAAAGGCTTGAAAAAAGTGGCTCTTGGCACTATGTGGCACTCACTTGGCACTATGTGGCACTCATTGGCACTCATTTGGCACTCACTTGGCACTCATTGGCCTCATTGGCACTCACTTGGCTCACCTGGTACTCACCTGGCACTCATAGAATACTCATAGAACACTAATAGGATAGATACATACATGCGTTCAAGTTAGGAACGAAATATGTGGCGGGTGGGACACGAGGCTATGGCCATGAGCCAGCGTGGGCCAAAATTGACCCATGGACGACCAAAGGAGTTAAGGACGAAATATCATGGTCAAACAAGGTTAAGACATCAAAAAAGGGTTAAGTCCCTAAAGGAAGGACAAAAAAAATTACCGTGGGTCAAAATTGACCCATGGTATCTGTCAAGCTTTGGAGAAAAGGTCAAGGACAAAAAAGGTAAAGACATCAAAAAAATAGGGCTAAGCCCCTAAAGGGTGGCCAAAAATTAGGGTGGGCCAAAATTGACCCATGGAAGACCAAAGGGTTGGTAGTGTGTTCGTACGGTGTGTATAGGTGTAAATGTAAGTGTCTATGGCTATGGGTGAGTGTAAGTGTCATAGTGAATGTATGTATAAGTGTAAGTGTGTGTGTGTGTGTGTGTGTGTGTGTGTGTGTGTGTGTGTGTGTGTGTGTGTGTGTGTGTGTGTGTGTGTGTGTGTGTGTGTGTGTGTGTGTGTGTGTAGGTGTTCAAGTTAGGATAGATCCATACATACGTTCAAGTTAGGAACGAAATATGTGACGGGTGGGCCACGAGTGGGCCACAGTGAAAAAATTGGCGTGGGTCAAAATTGACCCATGAAGAACAAAAAA